>APFE030428156.1:395708-421128 GCA_000404065.3 Pinus taeda
AGTATGTGTAGGGGGTCTTTCTTTTTCTCCCATCTGTTGGTGAAGGACTGGTAAAGTTCTTCAGGGGTAGTGATGCTGTTTGCAGGCAAAGATCTGAACCATGTTCTTACGTCCCCTGTCAGGCTTTGGACAAATATCCTCATCCTTATGGTTTCATCATCTATTTCATAGTTTTCAAAATAGTCTTGCATTTTCTTGGCATGTTGGATGGCTGAATATGGTCCAGTTGAGTCAAAATAAGTTATCTTGGCCTGATAGTCTTGGGGTAGGGCCACTGGGTTTGCAGGTAATTGCAGGGGTGCATACCTGGCCATGTTTGTTGGGTTTTGGGGATTAACTTGGAAAACTGGGGCAGTAGGAACACCAGGTATCGCAAGGGTAAAAGGTGTAGAAGTTATGACAGTGTGGGGGAAAAGAGCTTGTGTGGGAGAAGAGGGTATGTGTGGGGGACTCTGGGAGGTGGAAGGGGAACTGGGGGAATTAGGGGTAGACCGCACTAATACCTTGACAGGTGTTGAGATTGAGTCAGGAAGCTCTGCCTGTGGACCGATGTCAGTGTGCTGGTCTAATGTTTGTTGGTTTCTAACAAACTTGAGGACTGTATTTGGGTTTTCGAATATGGTAGGAGGGTTGGGATCAGGGTTATTCCTTGTGTACCTTAGGTTTTTCTTGGGAGCCAGTTTTCTGAACTAAGATTTATGAATGCTTTGTGTAACCAGGACTGGTCAAGAGTTCTATAGGTCTGTATAACTGTAAAGTCTGAAAACAAGTCTGGTTCTAGAGATGTATTAACTGGTATTCAGACTGTGTGAATGATTTCTTGACAGGTTTTAGGCTTTAGATCTTGATTTGTCCCCAGTGGAGTCGCCATTTATGTTAACACCCAGGTTGTCCTCTTTGACTCCCAAGAGGATACGGCCGGGGTTAAACACCATTTGCCTATGAAAAGTAAAAATCCCAATTTCATTCCACTCAAAATATCCACAAAAAGTTTTTATCCTAAGTATAAGTGTATGTGAAGAAAATGCACAAATATTACATTATGCTTAGTAGTATTTTCACTCCGCTCATTTCAGTTCATATTAATTTTTAACTTAATAATATAGCTCCCGATATACCTTTTCCCATATATAAATAAATCCCATATATAATACCCCAACCCTTAGTTTAACTATAAACTATATTTTTATCCCATGCCCCTGACAAAGCCCTCTCAACTCACCAATTCTCGGTAAAGTTAAGTTAATCCTTTCATTAAGCTCGTCCAATCATTTAATCCCATGTTTAAATCATAAATAATTACAAACGACCATGGATTAAAGCCCCGACCCCCCCAAAACATTTTCCCATTTCATCCATGCTAATTCGTCACTTGACTGTCGTTCGATCATTAGCACCCAAATCCAATGGTTCACAACCATATCGAGTTCACCTGATATCCTACCTTTACCCCCTCGATAAAGTGGTATTTCCCAGGCCCCCATCTGTTACGTGTCAAGCATTAAGGTAGATCGGGTGACCTCGCCAAAATACCACCTCCTCCATAAAGCGGTGCAATGGCTTGGGAAACCACCTCCCCACCCAACCCGAAAAGCAACCACTATTCATTTGTAATTCGTCTGCTAAAAAATGATCGTTGTTCAATAAAAAGGCCAAGAAGCCCTATTTGGCCTTTTTCATCAATTTCTTCATAAACCTCTGCAAGCCATTACGACACCTTCAAACACTGAAATTACTAGTTGACCTCAATTTCACTCCTGAAGAAGTTGCAGAGGCCCCAATCAAGCTCTCAGTCCATACCAGAGCCCATTCAACCTTTTGCAGTTGCTGAGAACACCAATTTGAAGTTGATTCACCCAAATTCCAGGTATTTGAAGATAAATTACCAGACACCCTTTCAATTTCAAAACTTTCATTCTTTAAAGTGTTTTAATTGAGTAAAACTATTAAAGAGTTTAGACTTCTGTGATCCATACTTTGATTGTGAGAATAATTTTGGCAAAATCACATAGAGAATCATTTGTCGATGCGTTTTGAACCAACTAGTGTGGTTCATCGTCAGGACAAGTTAAGGAACAAATCTGAGTGATCAGTTAAATAGTGCAAGCAGGACCTTCGACGGCTATATATGATCGGGCAACGGTTAAAAAGACTCTTAACGACTAGATTAGACCAAGGTTAGTTAAATTATTCAAATAATATTATAATTTCTAATCTTATGGTAAATCATAATTAAAGAGACCCTAATTCAATTTTTTATTATTAAATCAATAAATATTATTACTCTAATAATAGATTGGGGTAAATTTTTTATTATTTAATTAATTATTATTAATTAATTAATTTTTTTTTTGTTTTTTTTTTTTGTTTTTTTTTTATCAATAGCAATATTATTATATTAACATCAAATTTATATTAAATTATTGTTTTATAGTAATATTATTGAATCAACTTTTAAGTTAATAGTATATTTATATTATTAACTTCAAGTTAATAGTAATATTACTATATTAATTTGAAATTAATATTATTAATAATATTAGCCTAGGGTAAATTTTCTAATTTATGAGTAATATGAATAATATTACACTTGCTACTATTTTACTTGTCGTTTGAAGATACTCGCTATATTTAAAGAGACTTAATTATTAAATATCAGTAATATTATACCAATAATACTAGTCTAGGGTGAATAATCAAAGATTATTAATTAATAAAGTGACTAATGTTATTAAAAGAGTGATATTATTATTATTAAACTATTGTTATCATAAGAAAACAGTGAACAACTAACCAAACAGAGAGGGGTCAGGCAAAGAAGAGGCTAAGATAGAAGGGCTGGGATCCAATAGCTACTAATCTTCTAGCCGTTATCCCTATTGAGATTCAAAGGTCTTTTCTCGATCTCAAGGACTTCCCTAAATTTACGATGGTGAAACTGCACAACTCTTGCGATAACTTGAGTCTCTTCCATACAGACATGATGTTTAGTTTTCTCTGCATGCTCTGCAAGGGTTGAGGACTTGGCCCTTCCATGCTTCAAGTCTGTTGAGTGCTCACTAATCCTCTGATTAATAGAACGACCAATTTCACCAATGTATGGGGCCCCACAGGAACATGGAACGACGTATACACCTTTCATGTCTTTAGGGTCGATAGGATATTTAACAGATCGAAGAGAGCTATGAATGGTGTTAATAGGTCTAAAGGTCGAGGGAATACTGTGCTTCTTAAGAATCCTGGTGATCCTATCAGTGGTTCCTTGGATGTAGGGGAGGTGTATCCCCAGGATCTGGTCTTTAGGATCTTTATAGACAGAGGGTTCCTTCTGGGCCTTGAGGAAGGCTTTCTGACCTAGATGTATACTGTAACAATTTTTAATGAAGACATCCAGGAGATGAGCCTTCTCCTTTTCCGAGTTTTTCTCATCAGAGATTCTTAATGCACGAGTAGCAAGCATGTTGAGAACGCCTAACTCCTGAGCCGGGAAATGATGAGAGCTGGCATGGAGATATTGATCGGTATGAGTCCTTTTTCAAAATACTTGGTGGGAGAAGAAACCATCATTATTCTCAGAGATGAGAACATCAAGGAAGGGAAGACAACCGTTGACTTCCTTTTCCATAGTGAACTTAATGGTGGAGGATTTTTCATTGAGACGATGGAAGAAGAGATCCAACTCATCATGACCATGAGACCAAACGACCCCAATGTCATCTACAAATCTCTTCCAAAGCTTTGGTAAGAGATGGGTTGAGGACAAAGCTCTAGACTCGAAATCCTCCATAAAAAGATTAGCAACGACCGGGGATGGGGGGAGCCCATGGCCACCCCACAGGTTTGCTCATAGAACTCTCCTTCAAAGCTGAAAAAGGTGGAAGTAAGCCACAACTCAACTAACTGAGTGGCATCTGGGTTAGTGAGCCTATTGATAACCTCCATGGCCTCATTGATGGGAATACAAGTATAAAGGGAGACCACGTCAAAACTAACCAGAATATCATCAGGGTCAAGCTTTACCTTCTTAAGATCATCAACAAATGACGTCGAGTCTTTAATGAAAGACTCTGTGTGACCAACCAAGGGTCTAAGCTTTAACACAAGGAATTTAGCAAGAAGGTAAGTAGGACCACCGATGGTATTGACAATAGGTCTTAAGGGAACCCCCTCTTTGTGGATCTTTGGAAGGCCATAGATCCTAGGGGTGATGGGGTTGCTTTCTATGAGTTTCTGGGATAAAGAATTAGTAGAATTACAAGACTTGATAGCAAGAGCAACTTCCCTCAAAACCTTCTTTAAAGGATTCTTGGAAAGCTTTTTGTAGCTTCTACTATACCACATTGACTCAAGTCACATTGAAAAAATTCCAGTAAAACAAATTCCCCTAATAAGAATCCAAAATGACCAAAGGTCTAAGGAACCAAAGGTTCCAAGTCTTGGGATCACCAAATGGTGAAAGGTCTAAGGGGCCGAAGGGCCGATGGGCCAATGGGTTGAGGGTCAAAAATGACCAAATGTTCCAGGTCTCGAGATCACCAAATGGTGAAGGGTCTAAGGGGCCGAAGGGCCGATGGGCCAATTGGCCAAGGGTCAAAAATTACCAAAGGTCCAAGGAACTGAAGGTTCCAAGTCTCGGGATCACCAAGTGGTGAAGGGTCGAAGGGTTTGAAGGACTGAAGGGTGAGGTGGTGTAAGGACTAGAGGGACGTAGGACCGGAAGTCCTTAGTCCCTCCGGTCCTTACACCACCTCACCCTTCGGTCCTTCGGACCCTTCGACCCTTCACCATTTGGTGATCCCAACACCTGGAACCTTCGGTTCCTTGGACCTTTGGTCATTTTTGACCCTCGGCCCATTGGCCCATCGACCCTTCGGCCCCTTAGACCCTTCACCATTTGGTGATCCCAACACCTGGAACCTTCGTTTCCTTGGACCTTTGGTCATTTTTGACCCTCAGCCCATTGACCCATCGACCCTTCGGCCCCTTGGACCCTTCACCATTTGGTGATCCCGAGACCTGGAACCTTCGGTTCCTTGGACCTTTGGTCATTTTGGATCCTTATTAGGAGAATTTTTTTTACTGGAATTTTTTCAATGCGACTTGAGCCAATGTGGTATTGAGCTTTTTGAGTAAAACTAATTGAAATTACTTTAAAATTAAAGTGTGCCTAACTTAAAAACCCCAAAACCCTTCTGAAAGCTTTTGAATTACCTTCAAACCTCTGATATAAACCTGTATAAGTGAAATTCAAATCCACAAGAATTGAATTAAGGCTACCCCCATCGCCATGGATGTCAGACCAGTAACAACCCCCCATTTGGACCTTGACCACCTTCCCCTAGTAGATAGGGATTTTCAAATGAAAGACACGAGTGCTTATACACTCCTGCTCAAAATTCATTGTTGGAGTAAGAACAAATATCTAAATCATACTGATGACATTAGCCTTTGGGAGTCAAATTTTCCCAAATACCAGTTTCCACAAGTACATGTCTTTCCTGAGATTATTCATCTGTGCCATGCTTGTCACATTTCCAGTGAGAGAGCTATAATGTCCCCAAACCAAAAAGTCTTGTTCACTATTACAATTGAGTCAATCAATGATATGTCGTAAATCCAACCAAGTCCAAACCTAACCCCACTCTCCATTGGGGATTTGTTAGACCAGTACACCAAATTGAGTCCATCTAGACTGGCCCAGATGTTCCAAACTTTCATTGCATAGGAGCATCACATTCCTACAGATGCCCCTCTATATGTTTCTGCCATTTTCTCTGAAAGGGGCAAGCAAATTGTAACCATGATATCCTATACTATGGGCTATACCACAGATGAATACATTGATGAGCTCATCTTAGCCTTCATGTCCATTTTAACCCCAGGAAAGCCTCTTGCTACTTTGTACAATTATGCCCAGTTCATAGTTGAAAGGATGCATGAACAATTTACGAGAATGCATAATGAGAGAGTATTAAAGTACTCACCTGTACTTTACCACATGTTTTTGTATTATCAGTCAGACAGATTTCCCTTCACCATCCAGAAGCTGGATACCAAAGGCCAACCCAGGTCTATTACATTTTGGACACCACTATTCCACAGGTATTCATCACCATACACCTACAAAGACTTCATTGACTCTTTTGTCCATCCAGTCATGACCATGCTGACAGGAAGCCCTCCACCCAGAATAAGCCAAGAAATAAAAAGAGTGCTCCAGTTGTCCAAACAAAGTAAGGAGGGAGATTGGTACCTTTACCAAAATCACACCAAAATAAGAATTTATGGTTGCCATCTTGGCCCTTACAAACTGCCCAAATACCTCCCCATGAGTTTATTTTCTCTGGAATATTATAGGAAGATAATGAACTCTTATGATATCAACTTTGTCTTAGCCAAGAAAAGGACTCAGTTCAAGATCAAAAACCAGTTAGGCCCTTTTATTTGTAATTCTAGAGAGGCAGGAGAGGAAGCAGATCAAATTTTGCAACAAATGAAGTTTAAAAACAGTTTCATGTTGAGGTATGACCCTCAACGGTTTATAAACAAACTAAGACAAAAGGTCAAATTGGGACCTTACATTCATCACTCTATACCAAAAATAGAGAGATATGCCAACCAATCTGAGTGGTTAGAAAACACTCTCACAGACAAGGATAGTACAAAAGTAGATGGTGAAAATACCTTGCTTGATTTAGAGAAACAACTTAATGAAAGCTCATTCCTTCAGGTACCAGAGCAAGAAGGAACCATGAGTACCCCTCATGTTTTGTAGACTCCTCATAATGAGGAAACAAATCCCAAAAGGAACAGAGAGGAAGCCTCCAGCTCAGGTATGGACACATCCAATGTACAGTATGAAGCTAGCCAGAGCAAAAGGGCTAGGCTCAATCTTGTTTCAGAACAGGAAGGCACATAAGGCTCAGTAAAAATAACTAATAATGATTTAGACATGAGCAAAGGCACAACTCCATATGGAGAAACATAGGAACCATCTACATCAAAAATACCACATCGGCTCAAGTCGCATTGAAAAAATTCCAGTAAAAAAAATTCCCCTAATAAGGATCCAAACTGACCAAAGGTCCAAGGAACTGAAGGTTCCAGGTCTCGGGATCACCAAATGGTGAAGGTTCCAAGGGGCCGAAGGGCTGATGGGCCAGTGGATCGAGGGTCAAAAATGACCAAAGGTCCAAGGAACTGAAGGTTCCAGGTCTCAGGATCACCAAATGGTGAAGGGTCCAAGGGGCCAATGGGCCGAGGGTAAAAAATGACCAAAAGTCCAAGGAACCGAAGGTTCCAAGTGTCAAGATCACCAAATGGTGAAGGGTCGAAGCGTCTGAAGGATCAAAGGATGAGGTGGTGTAAGGATCGGAGGGACTAAGGACCAGAGGGACGTAGGACCGGAAGTCCTTAGTCCCTTCGGTCCTTACACCACCTCGCCCTCTGGTCCTTCTGACCCATTAACCCTTCACCATTTGGTGATCCCGATACCTGGAACCTTTGGTTCCTTGGACCTTTGGTCATTTTTGACCCTCGACCCATTGGCCCATTGGCCCTTTGGCACCTTGGACCCTTCACCATTTGATGATCCCGAGGCCTAGAACCTTGGGTTCCTTGGACCTTTGGTCATTTTTGACCCTCAGCCCACTAGCCCATCGGCCCTTCGGCCCCTTGGACCCCTCACCATTTGGTGATCCCGAGACCTCGAAACTTCGGTTCCTTGGACCTTTGGTCATTTTGGATCTTTATTAGGATAATGTTTTTTACTAGACTTTTTTCAATGTGACTTGAGCCGATGTGGTATTGACTTTTTGAGTAAAACTAATTGAAATTACTTTAAAATTAAAGTGTGCCTAACTTAAATACCCAAAACCCTTCTGAAAGCTTCTGAAAATTACCTTCAAACATCTGATATAAGCCTGTATAAGTCAAATCAAATCCACAAGAACTGAATTATGGCTACCCCCAATGCCATGGATGTCAGACCAGTAACAACCCCCCATTTGGACCTTGACCACCTTCCCCTGGGGGATAGGGATTTTCAAATAAAATACACGAGTGCTTATACACTCCTGCTCAAAATTCATTGTTGGATTAAGGACAAATATCTAAATTATACTAATGACATTAGCCTTTGGGAGTCCAATTTTCCCAAATACCAGTCTCCACAAGTACATGTCTTTCCTGAGATTATTCATCTGTGCCATGCTTGTTACATTTCCAGTGAGAAAGCTATAATTTCCCGAAACCAAAAAGTCTTGTTCACTATTACAAGTAAGTCAATCAATGATATGTTGCAAGTCCAACCAGGTCCAAACATGACCCCACTCTCCATTGGGGACTTTTTAGACCAGTACACCAAGTTGAGTCCATCTAGACTGGCCCAAATGTTCCAAACTTTCATTGCATAGGAGCATCACATTCCTACAGATGCCCCTCCATATGCTTCTCCCATTTTTTCTGAAAGGGGCAAGGAAATTGTAACCATGATATCCTGTATTATGGGCTATACCATAGATGAATACATTGATGAGATCATCCTGGCCTTCATGTCCATTTTCACCCTAGGAAAGCCTCCTTCTACTTTGTACAATTATGCCCATTTCATAGCTAAAAGGATGCATGAACAGTTTACCAAAATGCACAATGAGAGAGTATTAAAGTACTCATCTGTACTTTACCACATGTTTTTGTATTTTCAGTCAGACAAATTTCCCTTCACCATCCAGAAGCTGGATACCAAAGGCCAACCCAGGTCTATTATATTTTGGACACCACTATTCCACAAGTATTCATCACCATACACCTACAAAGACTTCATTGACTCTTTTGTCCATCCAGTCATGACCATGCTGATAGGAAGCCCTCCACCTAGAATAAGCCAAGAAATCAAAAGAGTGCTCCAGTTGTCCAAACAAAGTAAGAAGGAAGATTGGTACCTTTACCAAAATCACACCAAAATAAGAATTTATAGTTGCCAGCTTGCCCCATACAAACTTCCCAAATACCTCCCCATGAGGTTATTTGCTCTGGAATATTATAGGAAGATAATGAACTCTTATGATATCAACTTTGTCTTAGCCAATAAAAGGACTCAGCTCAAGATTAAAAACTAGTTAGGCCCTTTTATTTGTAATTCTATAGAGGTAGGAGAGGAAGCAGATCAAATTCTGCAACAAATGAATTTGAAAATCAGTTTCATGTGGAGGTATGACCCTCAACAGTTTATAACCAAACTAAGACAAAAGGTCAAATTGGGACCTTACATTCATCACTCTATACCAAAAATAGAGAGATATGCCAACCAATATGAGTGGTTGGAAAAAACTCTCATAGATAGGGATAGTACAAAGGTAGATGTTGAAAATACATTGCTTGATTTAGAGAAACAACTTGATGAAAGCTCATTTCTACAGGTACCAGAGCAAGAAGGAACCATGTGTACCCCTCCTATTTTGCAGACTCCTCAAAATGAGGAAAAAAATCCCAAAAAGAATAGAGAGGAAGCCTCCAAGTCAGGTATGGACACTTCCAATGTATTGTATGAAGTTAGCCAGAGCAAAAGGGCTAGGCTCAATCTTGTTTCAGAACAAGAAGACACATAAGGCTCAGTAGAAAAAACTGATAATGATTTAGACATGAGCAAAGGCATAGCTCCATATGGAGAAACATAGGAGCCATCTATATCAAAAACTCAAATTTTAGAAAGGCAACTCAGTGTAGAAGTCTCCTCACTCAATAAGCATGCTGATAGAGATAGGGACATTAAGGATAGGTTCAAGGAGATTAAAATAAGAAATGAGAAACTGGAGGTGGAATCCTATGCACAGTGTTTCAAACTGACACCCCCTAATCAAAGTAGGTTGATGTCATGTTTGGAAATCAAGGAAAGAAATATGCAAATTTCCTTCATAAAGCCAATTGTACAACAACCAAGAACATCAACAGATTTCAAGAAAATAGACTTTGAAGTATTGCCAGGGGATATTCATCCCATTGACCAGATTGAATTTCACAAGCAGGCTGGAGAAATGATTTACTCTGCCCTTACAGGAAAGGACATTGTTGCTCATTAGTTGTAGAATTCACTAAATAACATTTTGGCCCAGTATCAGTTGGAAAATGCCTCCTCACATGCCAAAGACACCAGAATCAAGTGTTTGGAAGACATGGTAATTTAATTGGGACATGATCCCAAAGACATCAAGGCTACTGAACAATTAATAAAAAAGAAGAATGATGGCATTGCAGCCCTCAAGAAATAGTTGAAGATACCTCAACTACAGCACCCCCAGACACAAGAAGTCTTGGAAATTCAAACTAAGCATGAAGAGTTGATGGAATTAGTCCTTAAACTCAATGATCAGTCGAGGGAGACAGAAAAGGAATTGGACAACTTAATCCAATTAAAACAAACTGATCTTGGCACTAACTTGGTAAATGTCATCCCACCAGTTACCATGGTTGTTCCTTCCACATTGGTAGCCTCATTGGCTCCCACGGCTCCAAGGGCCACAACACTACCAGTTTCTACAACATCTACTTCAACAACAGGTACATCAAGTGAAGAAGTAGGAAAATTGGTTAAAGATATGGAAGAAATGTCCATACAAACAACAAAGATGACTAAGCTCAAAGAGAAAGTGACAAGCTTGGAAACTAATTGTAAGCTTGCCAAAATTGTGCACAAAGAAGAAGTGCAAAAGGCTACCAAGATGAGTGAAAGATTGAAAGCCATGGAAAAGGACTTAACACTGAAAGAACCCATTGGGCAGGCTAAGGAACAACCATGGGCCAATATCATTGACTCTGTCAATAATATTTGGCCATTTATTTAGGTGATTTTTGAGCAAATAGATTTGACAAAATTGGCTACAGAGGCCATCTAGAAAGTAAAAGTAGAATTAGGAAAAATGCGAGAAGAGATTTCCAGAATTATCCAATTCCTTAACACCAAGAATAGGTATGAGCTGCAAGAATTGGAAATAGAGGACAAAACAGAGACAATTTTGGAGGTCAAAAAGGTCCTCTCCAAGAGGAACTTAATGCAAAAATTGAAGGATAAGTGTCAGAATATGCAGCTAGTCATTGATAGATTTATGGCTAAGTTCCAAATTTTGAGAGAAAAGGGACTACCTAGTCCCTTAGCATACATGATAAACTGATGATACGGGAGGATTACAACAAGAAAATCAGAGAGGTAGCAAAAGATCAGGTAAATACATCATCAATGAAGGCATTACCAACAAGCAAATTACTCTACCAAACATTTGAAAACTTGTTTTACCTACAGCATGAGGTAAGACACTTGTTTATCAATAAGCCAACTTTTTCCAAATACATAGAGGTAGATGAAACATATAGAAATATGCTAAAAATCTAATTACCTGATGCTGAAACATGGGATAAATTAACTAATTTACTATAGAAATATGCAGTAAAAGTTAATGTACAGTAAAAGTAAAACAACATGGTAAAAGGATGAGGATAGATCAGTAGAGTCAAAGTGTATTAGATGAAAGGCTAAAGTAAATGAAACATCCATCGTTAAATATCAAACAACAAAGTAGATTAAAGGGCAAAAGATCAAAGCCAACAAAACCAAAATAAAAGGGACAACATGAAGCAGTTCAATAGCTGTCTCTATCTTCTTGCATGAAGATATTTCTTTCTCCTAAATTAATTCTCAATATAGTTTGAGGTACTTTTGTAAATCCTTTTGTATAAATACTTCATAATTTGAAGTATTAAGTGTGGATTCTATTAGACATGTTTATAGACTTTTTGATCAGAAGAACCTAAAGGTTATTGTATCATTTGCTGAGCCAACAAGCTAGATTGATAAATAAAGATCAAATATTTCCAAGGAATCATGTGTTGATTGAATTTCAGACAAGTATTTTCATCTATTATTGTTATTGTTATTTTTCTCAAGTTATTCATAATCTTTAATGTGTTTCTCAATCTAAATGTTATAGCTGGAATAATGCTTCAGAATTTTTTTAATTACACTTTGTCTTAACAGCTATGCATTTAAATTTTTTCTTATAATATTTAAATTAAAGAATTCTTAATTTCTCTTTGGTTTAGATTGATTTTTCTTGAATATCTTGGTTAAAGGATTCTTAATTGCCATTTGATCTTGATTACCCCTTCATTCCTCATTCATTATCGGAGTCTGAGAACCCTTAACTGCTTTCTTACCCTGAGTGAAACCCTTTCACCCCTTTGTCTCAAATATTTGAAAAACCACACTGCTATCTTGCCCTTGGAACATTCCCTTTAGTGAGTTAATCTAGTTTTGCTCCCTTATTGTTTGAATCCATATCCCAATGGTCTAAAGACATCATTTTATCCATCTGTCTAAGCAGATCCCTCCACCCAATCTCAAATACAAATAAAAAACCCCTTGAACAATCATAACTAGCCTAAAATCATCTTAACTAAAACAAAGTTAAATTTTAAAGAGAGAGCCCTCTCTGAGCATCAGGAAGTCTAGGTCCTGATCTCTAAAAGCAGTTTGTGGTTACCTTTGGATATTCTTTCTTTTTAATTCAAAAGAATTATCAGAGTGATAACACAACCCACTATTGTCTTCTTGTGATGCTCCAATGAAGACCAACATAGGGCACTGAGGGTTGTCATCTATCACTGCAAGATGTCCATATCCCACAATGAACACGGGCTAGGAGGATTGTTCATCATCTGTTGTAGAAGTCCTTCTCCACACACAAGTCTAGGGCTTCTCAACTACTCCTCTGGTTGATCAAACCATGAGCTCAACTTCTTCCACTCTAGATCCCATATGAGTCCATGAAGATGGTGTACACCAAGCTCCAACTGGGGCATTATTGCATTGTCCTCCACTAGACCATAAATTCCCAATCACTATCTACACTTGGTCCACTCTCATGCTACCCTCCAGTTGTCCACAAGTGACCAATCCTCATTGTAGAATCTACCTTTGGCTAGGGCATCCTCACACTTAGGAAACCCTCGTCTTGGTTTCCAACGGACTCCATCAAATTTGTCCAGACTAGGACCTTCCAACTAGCAAAAAATTTCAATGTAAAATCAACATCACCATACCTCAAATTTGTTGTCAAATTGTAGCCCCTACCAGCAAAAAATTGGCCCATAACCAGCCTGTAGAATTGCACTGTCTGCAGAAACCTATTCTATGGAAATGCACTACCTATGGAAACCAAGTCTATGGAAATACACTTCCTGTGAAAACCTAGTATGCAGAAATGCACTGCCTCTGGAAACTCAGTGTGTGGAAATGCACTGCCTGCCAAAACCTAGTCTTCCGAAACCTAGTCTCTACAAACTCGCTATGGAATCTCAGTTTGCCTTCTTCTATAACTGTGACTACCTATGAAGTTGATATTCTATGTTTGTTTCACATTTGAATGCTAAAATGACTTGACATCACCTCTTATTTATACCAAACAAGAGGGCTCAATGACTTCATGAAGAGACATGACTTTTGGGTAATTTCACTTAAAGCCTACATGACTTGAACACCAAAACAAATCATTGTCAACTTCAAAAATTCATATCCCATCAAGGACATCTCGAAATTTGACGATTCTTGAAGTGCTGGATTCTCCTCATTGTCCTCTATCATCTCCATCCATCTCATGTCCAAAATGCTCCAAGGTTTTGGCCTAAACATTGATGGGTGCAAAAACCCAACCTTGGGTTTCAAGCACACAAATGATTTTGTGGTGCTCCAACCTCCAAAACCTGAACCCTAAGGCTTGGAGTACCTCCCAAGAAAAAAATCAACACTCTCTCTTATCAAGGGAGGTACTTCGAAGACTAGCAAGTAACCATCATCATTCGATGACACTAGCCCATATGGTGTCCATCACTACAACATATTATGTAGAATGAAACTAGCAATCTCAGTGGTACCTTTGCCTCATCATATCTGGACCTGAAGATCCCAAACCTCCATAGGGTTTCTCCCTCTAAGCCTACATAATCTCCACTGGCCCAGTCCTACAAGAATTCATCCTCCTCAATCAAATATAGCTCATGCAAATCCCTTCAATCTTAGATATGCAACATCATGATCCAATGAAGACTCTATCCTGCCAATCTATAGTCCATCACATGAAGGCATCTTGATCAACCAGATCTTGTCCAAGACAAAGAAACCTTCAAGTTGTCCCAACCATCCATGGCAAGTCAAAGGAAGTCCACAATCAACAACTTTCCCTATAAAAAAATTTGTTCACCAGGCTCACCACCAATCCACCAGAACTCCCAACCAATATCACTGGAAAACCAATCAAGACCACATCTCCATGTCTTCAGTTGAATCCTTTTCTCCATGGTCTAGACACCCACAACTCCCTTAGAGTTTCTTCAATGTGCACACTGATTCATTGTCCCTCAAAGTAGCTCAGATACTCTCTAATACCATGTTGATTTTTTACAACCTTGGTGTCTGGGATAGAATCTTAAATCTTGGACGCTACCAAACCAATAATCACCACGAAACTATGTTGCACAACAGGATATAAACAATAGTAAATATTCTAGTGCATAAAATATGGACAACATTTTATAATTTTCTACCTAACTTCGTTATATTAATCAACATATAATACAACAGTTTTGGGCTCTGGTACCAAGAATAATGGCCCTAAAAAATCCACTAGCACAAGAATACAAAATTGGGGCTTGGTTTCAGTTCATTCACAACCAATCTACCCTTGAAAAGATACTCTGACCATCTAGTTATTTCATGATCTCTCAACTCCTCTCGGTTGTACTCTGTACCTGCCCGGTCCTTCAACTCCTTATCTGCAACACTGCTTCTATCAACGATCCAAGTCCATCTAAAAACTGAACCTTGTCTCTCCAATATGCTCACTAGTTGATCGTTCATCCATCAACGCATCAACACATCAAGACTCCTATTGAGTTTTTCACAACTCTATTTGTGAACAACTCTCAATCTGCCCATTGCTACTCCTTAGCTACTCAGGGACTTCAACCCACTATGGTCTTCTTGCACTGCTCTAAGGAAGACCAATATAGCACACAAAAGGATGCCACCTATCACTACAAGGTGTCCATCTCCCACAATGAATATGAGATAGGAGGATTGCCCATCATCTATTGTAGAAGCCCTTCTCCACACACAATTCTATGGCTTCTCAACTTCTCCTCTAGTTGATCAAACCTTGAGCTAAACTTTTGCCACTCTAGAAACCATCTAAGTCCATGAAGATGGTGCACACTGGGCTCTAACTTGGACACTATCATGTTGTCCTCAACCAAACCATAAATTCCCAATCACTACCCAAATTTGGTCCACTCTCACGCTACCCTCCAATTGTCCACAAATGACCAATCCTCATTGTAGCATATACCTCTGGCTAGGGCATCCTCACACTTAGGAAACCCTCCTCTTGGCTGCAAATAGACTCCATCAAATCTGTCCACACTAGGACCATCCAACTAGCAACAAATTCAACATAAAATCAACATCACCATACCTCAAACTTATCGTCAAACTACAATGCCTACCAGTGAAAACGCGACCTATACCCAACCTGCGGAAATGCATTACCTGTAAAAATGCACTACTTGCAGAAACCTAGCCTATGGAAAGACACTTCCAGTAGAAACCTGGTCTATGGAAACGCAATACCTACGAAAACCTAGTCTGTGAAAACACACTACTTGTGGAAACCCAGTCTGTGGAAACGCACTACCTACAAAAACCCAGTCTATAGAAACTCACTACCTACGGAAACCAAGTTTATGGAAAATTGCTTCCTGTAGAAACCTAGTCTATGGAAAGTCACTGCTTGTGGAAACTCGACCTACCTTCTTCTATAGCCGCGACTACATATGAAGTTGATCTTCTAGGTTTGTTGCACATTTGGATGCTACAATGACTTGACATCACCTCTTTATTTATACCAAACAAGAGGGCTCAACGACTTCATGAAGAGACATGCCTTTTGGGTAATTTCACTTCAAGCTTACATGACTTAAACACCCAAAAGTTCATTGTCAACTTCAAAAATTCATATTTCATAAATTACATCTCGAAATATGACAATTCTCAAAGCCTTGGATTATCCTCGCTGTCCTCTATCAGCTCCATCCATTTGATGTCAAAAATTCTCCATGGTTTTGACCCAAACATCGATGGGTGAAAAACCCCAACCTTGGGTTTGAAGCCCATAAATAATTTTGTGGCGTTCCAACCTCCAAATCCAAAACCCTAGGGCTTGGAGTACCCCCCAAGCTATAAAAATAAACATAATTCTCATTGGGTATGAGTTTCCTACAGCTTGAAACTAAATCCATGTCGCATGCTCCTCCTTCTCTCTACAATCAAGCACCTTAAGCCTCTTTGGACCCTCCCTATCTCCCGCATTATGTTTCATTAATTTGATTCTATATTATGACTAGCCTCCAGTTGGGCTTTTTCAATTGTTTTATTTATCCATTACATATTTCTAAGGTAAGGGTTTTATTTCTTATTGCCCAGTAATTCTAATTAAACCTTGCACAATGTTTGATCCTTGATTGGCTATTACATCGAATTGAACATTAACTTCCTTAGGACATAATGTATTTTATAAGTTTCAATTGTTTTTAGTACACTTGGGAAATTTTTTTATGATTGCTTTTAAGATTCCCTCTTTAGGGAGAATCCATTTCTTCACACTATTAATGATCAATTTTGAATCTATGATTATTGAGAGGTTGGTGATATTCCTTTCATGAGCAAGGAGAAGACCCTAGAGTATGGAATATGCTTTAGCTTGATTGTTGGTTTTGTGGCCTAGTCCCCGTAAAATGTTAATTACATAGTTTCATTGGGGTGTGGAATAACCCCCTGTTGATAGTGCTAGACCCACCAACATTCAGGGGATCTCCATGGTTTGAAGTCCCAACTAGAACTCACACCATTTGGTGTAGGAGTCCCATATTATGTCCCGTTTCCATTCTCTCAGAGATTTTCCTTAGCTCCTGTTGTTCAACACATGAGAGTGTTATTGATCATATATTGATCCAAGACTTTAATGAAAGCTCAAAATTCAAATTGTCTGAAAGAGTGTTGAACCTAAATGACTAGATAGATATCATCTTGCTGATTCTGGCGCCATGAACGGTTCGAAAAACTGACACCGTATGAAGAAGCTATTGCCATTTGAAAAAGTCCAGTAAACTGTAATTTTCAAGAATAAATTGATTTTTGGAAAATATTAGAAAAATAATATTCCAAGGAATATTCCTTTTGGCAGACTAATCAGGAGCTAACACGTGGAAATCCAAGAGGCCACCACGTGGCCCTAGAATGGTGTTGTAAAATTTTGTCAAGGTCTGGTGGAATCGAACTCATGACCTCCGGCAAACCAACATAGCTCTCCATAAAATTTGCTAACCATTGTTTCTTAACAATTATGGGTTGCAATTAACCCTGCGACTTAACCAATACACACATGGTTGTGCATTAACCTCCAACCTTATCCCCTAACTACCGGTATACATGTCACATGCGTGCCTGAAGCTAGAAGTTACAGTCAGCCCCAGTGCTCAAGCTTGGTAGAGTGCTAAAAAAGGGCAGTTATGCCAAATTTAGTTACAGTTAACTCGAATTTTCCAAATTTAGTGGAGGATCACTAGGAGTTAATGATTAAATGCACTCCATAAGTGATTTTCGACCTAAGAGGGTGAAACAAGAGGTTGGATAGGCTAATTTACACCTTCTGAAGCCAATGGAATAGTCCAGAGAAGCTAAAGAAGCCATCTTCAAGGAAATTTTCATCCAGGGATATTTTGGAGCTTAGGGCCACGAGGGGTTGGAGGTAGTTGCAGGAGCTACCAGTATCCGTTCTCAGCGAACCAACAATATGAATCCATTGCAAGGGTTTACAAAAGCATATGAAGACTTCTAAAGGCTAAGATGCTATAGGGAAGTTTGAGGCAGCCCAGTGCCATCTGTGGATGAAGGCTTAGATTGGGGATGCAGTGCTCATTTTGAGAAAATGAACTGTCTATTATTAATGTCTGATATGTGCTAGAGACAGTAGAAGAGGTTTCAGAGACATTTGAATAATTCTGAAGGATTTAGTGCCATCATGAAGCTCAGGGAATCTTAGTGCACCGATTGAAGGAATCAAGTCTAAGGGATCTTAGATCTGTTTGCAAAATGATGACAGACATGACAGGGATTCAGATGGTTTTCTAAGCCCATTGGTTCAGTCAATAACCATTGGATTTGAGTGTGGAACTTGTAAAAGAATTGAAGCCATAATCCCAAAGAGGCAAGTCAAATTGCTAGAAGCTCAAGGAGACGTAGCCCAAGATATTCGGGTGAACTCATAGATTAAATTTGTTGTTATGTGTTGATGTTTATTTGCTGCGTTATATGGATGTTATGTGTCTAATATCAGCATAATCAACTTAATGCACTTAAACAGTTAAAAACAAACAAAGACATACACCTGTTTCATGTAGTTAATTCTGCAATTGTCAACATAAGCTATATCAAATAATTGTTAAAATTTGGAGTGATAGGTTCTTTTAAGAATAAAAATTTGTTAAACCCTCATTTCAGATCAGGTGGTATCAGAGCAAGATGCTTGATTTAAAGAGCAATCTATTTGCTTGTTTGAATTGATAGGTGTTCAAACAGTCAAATTCTATTATTTGATTGTTTGTAAACTGACTATTGTTTGAGTTTGCAAAGGTGAAGGGAAAGCTATTGATAGGCTAAGTCCAAGAGAGGAAAAGAAGGAAGAAAGACTAAAGGAATTCTCCTTACCCCAAGGACCTCAAGACAATCCTTGAAGCATAAGAGGGTTTGTTTGCAAAAGGTTGTTTGAATAAGAATTGGATTCTACTGCCATTTAGTTCAGAAATTTCTCATTAGTTCTTTGAAAGCTTTGTGAATTTTGTTGAAGTGATTTTGTTCATTTTGATAATGACAACTTATATAAGTGATTTTTCCAAATCCTCCTCATTCACAAGATTCTTTGATGAAGAATTGAAGCGATATTTGTTCATCATGATGGATATGCTGAGAGAAATGAGCACCGAACTTCGAGAGCAGTTGAATTCCATGAAGGAAGAGAAGCAGTAGCTTTCTGAAAAATTGCAGGAAATGGAGAGAAAATTTCATAATGCAAATATGGAGCTGGAAAAGATGCATGAGTTGGAGACACAGCTCCTTGCTGCCAAAGAAGCATTAGTCAAGTATCAACTTGAAGAAGAGGTAAACAATTCTAGTTTGTCTCCAATTTCCTCTAAGAATGTTTATGTTGGTTCATTTGAAAAACATACAAGAGGCATAGGGTCCAAGTTAATGTCCAAAATGGGATATGAAGGAAAATTATTGGGCAAACATGCACAGGGTATTGTTGAGCCAATAATAGTTGAGGAAAGGCTTAAGTATTTGGGTCTTGGCTATGGACAACCCTATGGAGAAAGTTCCAAAATAGCCATGGAGGCAATTGAAGTAGTTCCTAGAAGGAGTTTCTTTTCAGGTTCTCTACCTCAAGTTTGTAAAGATTCTATTCTTGGGGAATGCAATTGTTTGAAACATCATATGTAGGAAGAAGGTGTTCATAAGCATGCACTTGAATCAGAAAGTTGTGAAAGCTATAAAACCATTGAAGGGATTGATGGTGTTCCAAAGGGAGCTACTTCTTCATTTGATTCACCTCCTCATGAAGGTAATGAAGGTGAAAGGGAAAGGTATAAATCTGATTTCAATCACACTTCTTTTGATTATGTTAAGCATGGTAAATTTCCACATAAGCATTGGAAAAGAATTGCATGTTCCTTTTGTGGTTTGGATAACCATAGTGTTTCTAGATGTTGGAAGAGAATGGCCACATACAGGAAAATTGTGAAGGAAAGAAGGCAAGAAGCCAAAGGTCCATTGGACACGGAAAATTATCTTGTCAAGAATATGAACATGTTTTGTACTTATTTCAATAAGCAAGGACATATTGCTGAAAGGTGTTGGACTTTGAATCCAACAATGCTTCCACGAAATTTGAAGAAAGTGGAGAAAGAGTATGGTAAGAATGGAAAGGAAGTTTCCATAATTGATGTGTTTCAAGATGATCCACATGTTGACGTCGATGTGCAGTTAAAGGAAGCACATTTGGTGTGGATTAGTAAGAAATGGTTAGAGTTCTTATCTAATTAAAGTTACATGTTTATTTTGATGAGAAAAGAAATGTGTCACATCTATTTTCATTTCTTTGCTAATGGAATGCAAGTTGCAGGATGGAAAAGTTGAGTATGTAGACTCACTTTATTGTAGCGAAATTACATTCATTTCAACTTTGAAAGTACATGTACATGTGATCGAGGATATTGTACTTATGATTGTACTTTGGAGAAAGTTGAAGAATTGAATACATGCATAAGGATGGAATGTATGAACACGAGGATGTTAATGATTTCCTTGTATTTGAACATGTATGTAATTGACTTGATGGAAAGCTACCGACCATCATATTGTTTTGATTAAACATGCATGTGATGTCATGTTGACTTGGAAGAGTCGATTTGGTCTCCAAGATTGTAAAAGGGAGATAATGATGAAGTGTTTCATCTTTGTAAAAGAATTGTTGAAGATTTTTTTGGTACATGCTGGACTTGAAGGGTCAATTGTTGAAAGGGAATGTTTTTTTTTATCGGCTTGGGATTTAGTCGATCATTTTTACACAAGATGTAAAGACATAATGATGATTCACATGATGTGAAATTTGTTTCTTTTGATGGAGAAAGAATTTACATCGTCATTTTGTTTTCTTGTATTTTGACATCGTCTGCTGAATGATATTTGCAGCAGCAAAGGTTTCCATGGAAGTTGCTTGGAAGCAATGTTCAGCTACCTTCTGTACATTCAGAATGAGCTCAAGGGAGATAGTTCTTAACTAGAGGACAAAGACATCCAAGAAGGAAAGTGTTGACTATATTCAAGTTTTGGTTCAAAGGAACCCGCCATGCAGGAAAGTGTATGAAGGCTGAAAGAAGAGGGTATTGTACTATCATCTACTGTTCAGACCAATATATTAGTCTTTTAGGGTCCAAAAGATTACCAATGGGGAGGAGTGATCAGATATTGATCTAGGACTTTAATGATAGCTCAAAATTCGAAGTGTTTGAAAGAGTGTTGAACTTGAATGACTGGATATATCTCGTCTTCTTGATTCTTGTGCCGTGAATGGTTCGAAAAACTGACACCATATGAAGAAGTTATCGCCATTTGAAAAAGTCCAGTAAACTGCAATTTTCAAGATTAAATTGATTTTTGAAAAATATTAGAGAATTAATATTCCAAGGAATATTCCTCTGAATATTCCCCAAAATATTCCTTTTGGCCGATCAATCAGGATCTGACATGTGGCAAGCTCGAAGGCTGTCACGTGGCCTCGGAACGGTTTTGTAAAATTTTGTTAGGGTCTGGTGGAATTGAACCCATGACCTCCGACAAACCAACATAGCTCTCCACCAACTCTGTTAACCATTGTTTCTTAACAGTTATGGGTTGCATTTTATATTTGTGTTGTAAATGGTTATGGTTTGGGGGTCAGGACCACCAGCAGTCTTTCCCGCCAGCAGTCCCGTAAGCATCGTTCACCTGTAACCCCGCAACTTAACTAATACACATGTGATTTCGCATTAACCGCCAACCTTATCCCCTAACCATCGGTATACCTACACATGCGTGCCTGAAGCTGGCAGTTACAGTCAGCCCTGGCAGTCAAGCTTGGTAGAGCGCTAAAAAAGGGCGGTTATGCCAAATTTAGTTACAGTTAACTCCAGTCTGCCAAATTTAGTGGAGGATCATTAGGAATTAATAATTAAATGCACTCCAAAAGTGATTTTCGACCTAAGAGGGTGAAACAAGAGTCTGGCTAGGCTAATTGAGGTCTTTTGAAGCCAATGGAATAGTCCAGAGAAGCCGAAGAAGATATCTTCAAGGAGCTCTTCATCCAGGGAGATTTTAGAGCTCAGGGCCACCAAGGGTTGGAGGTAGTTCTAGGAGCTACCAGTATTCATTCTCAGTGAACTAATAGTCATTCTCAATTGTAATGAGCCTTCTGAATCTCTTTCAAGGTTTATAGAAGCATCTGAATACTTATAAAGGCTGAGATGCTACAGGGAAGTTTGAGGCAGCCCAGTGCCATCCATGGAGGAAGGCTTAGATCAGGGATGCAGTGCTCATTTTGATAAAATGAACAATCTATTGTTGATTTGTGATATGTGTTGGAGATAGTAGAATAGGTTTCAGAGACAGTTGAAGAATTCTAAAGGAGTTAGTGCCATCAAGAAGCTCAAGGAAGCTCAGTGCACCGATTGAAGGAATCAAGTCTAAGGGATCTTAGATCTATCTGCAGAATGATGACAGCCATGACAGAGATTCAGATGATTTTCTAAGCCCATTGGTTTAGTCAATAACCATTGGAGTTGAGTGTGGAACTTGTAAAAGAATTGAAGCCATAATCCCAAAGAGCTAAGTCAAATTGACAGAAGCTCAAGGAGACGTATCCCACAATATTCGGGTGAACTCCTAGATTAAATTTGTTGTTATGTGGTGATGTTTATTTGATGCATTATATGGTTTTTATGTGTGTCTAATATCAGCATAAACAAATCAACTTAAAGCACTTAAACAATTAAAAACAAACAAATACATACACCTGTTTCAAGTACTTAATTCCACATTTGTCAACATAAGCTAGATCAAATAATTGTTAAGCTTTGGAGAGAGAGGTTCTTGTAAACATAACAAGATGTTAAACCATCATTTCAGAACAGTTATGATGGTATCTTTGAAAAGCAAGGTGAGTGTGCATAGTGAGTACATAATGTAACTTGTGTCTAGGTTATGTTACTACAGAGGGGGAGAGTAAAGTGAGCCTCTAAGTGAGAGGTAGTAGTACTACCCAGGAAGAGACACATGCAAACCAAATGATTTCTATCCAACATTCAATGAAGTAGTCCATAGCAGATGCGGTAGTCATTAAAACCAAAGTACAAAGGAAATCATGTACACCATCTGATGAGCCCCAATTTTGGTACAATTTGGGCTCATTTTGGCCTATTTTACTTGCTCAACCATTCATCTTTATTTGCTTATGCATGCATTTCTTAGTTTATTCATGTTGTTTGTAGGAGGAAGGTTAGACACTTTATCTACGTGACTAATGCATTGTGATTCCAGGTTTTGGCATTAAAAAGGGGAGCAAGAGACAACGAAAGAGGAGACAAGGAGACAATGAGGTGGCTCTGCTGATTTCGTGGAGTGATGTCCACGGTCTTGGGGAATTCCTCGTGATTCCCACCAAGAACTCCGAGCTCCAATCAATCTCCCCTCCGAGCTTCAGAAGCAGCCAGCTGTCCTACAGGAACAACAGTCATAAACTGTTCTACCAGAACAACAGTTGTGATTGCCTCACAAATCCGCAGTTAAACTCCAGTTGGACAGCCGAGCTCCTAGAATCAAGGCTACTTGGCGGATCATCATTTTTTTGTATAAATATGGAGGCCTTAGCCTTAGATAGGTTGTTGAAACGCTCGCATTATCATTGTAGTTTCGGAGAACAGTTCTGTTTTGTTCCTTTTTGTAAGCCAATTCGGCATGACATCAGTTTATGAATAAAGAAGGCAGTTTGTGATCTATTTCTGAGTTTTCTTAGGAGACTATAGCTCTCAGGTTAGGGCCAACCTGAGAGCCATAGATCCCCTCTGTTGTAGTGTTGTTTCCATTTCATTTCCAGCACTTTAAGTTTTCGTTTACACATGCAATTCGAATAACAGGTTGATGATTTGGTTTTCTCATGAGTAGGATAGATTTTGCTTATGGTACAGTTGTTTCCACTTGCTTAGTGTAGCAGAGGATATATGCCATCAATTGGAGCTCCAGCAAAATGGTTGTTAAGGCTCACTGCCATCTCTCTTGAAGATTGGGGTGCAGTCCATAACTAGCCACCAAAAACACGCATTACTTTACTTGATGATTGCTGCAATACAGTCTTGGTCTTGATTAGATGTTTCCTTGTCAGTCACACCTGCACACACACTTCATCACATCCTCATACACATTTCTCCTCGCGTTTTGGATTGCTGTTCATTGAATTCTCAGCATAAGTAATTTAAGTTGATGTATCTTCGGTTTGGTGACAGTCACAATCATTTGTTTCCTTTACACTCCTCTCTTTCCCATTCCATCACCATTACCTCCATCTTGATCATGCATGCAACCACATCCCCTCAACCCTCACTTCGTTCTGTCCTCTCCTAAAGTCTCCCATTCCTCACGTAGCTTCATTCCTTGGCTTTTCATCGACTTCACTTCAACATACTCCCTACACCTGTTTCCCATCTCATCCTTCCACTTCTGAGCCATCACCAGCCTGATCCCTACCTCGCATATCTCTTCTTATCATTCCATCACTCATCCATCACGTTAATCCTTCACGGTAGATCATCCTGTAGCAGTTTAGAGACATCCTGTAGAAACCCCTGAGTATCTTGTAGGATCCCCTGCAGACATCTTGTAGGAGGTCATTCACTCGGTTTCCGAGCTTCTGAACATGGAAAACCTCTGTGGATGGACGCCAAGGGTCCATAGGGACCTCACCTAGCCTCCCCAACCTGTCCCACGCTTTCCTTCCTTCTCCATCCAATCTGCACAACCAAATCCTAATAAGCACAAAATCACAATCATTCCACCTACTTATGAAAAGTACAAAAACATGTCTTTTATGATGCAAGTAGTTTAGATCCATGCATTTTCACTTATTAGAGGTATCTGCAGCATTGGTAGAAGTTTCATTCACATGCATTGCATTATAGAGGTTAGACTAGTTAAATTAGGGTTTCCTAGGTTTACATGCTTGGATTTGCTTTCAGTTCATTTTTGTCAAGTAGACTAGTCTTCTTTGAGCTAGCTTTCGTCCATCATTGATAAAGCTTCTTTTGTGAGCCATAGAAGTTGGCTTGAGCCCTAGCGGACTTGTGCCAGCTGATCAAGTGACAGCTGCGACAAGAGCTACTTGTGCATATAGCACCATCGCTTCCAAGTTTGTACGAACAACCGGGTTGATAAAATGAGAGACAGGAAGCCCCAGGAGTTGTAGCATTATTGCTACAATACTGGAGCTCACCACAAACCCTTCCGGTTGTTCCATATATATTTCCTCATCTACGTCACCATGTAGAAATGCAGTCTTAGCATCTAACTACTACAATTCTAAATCAACGAAAGCCACTAATGCTAACACTATTCTAATTGAAACAATTTTAACCACTGGCGAAAAAATCTCATGAAAGTCAACACTGGCTTTCTGAGAAAACCCTTTTGCAACTAGTCGCGCTTTGTACCTGTCTTCCGTATCATTCACACCTCGTT
>APFE030428157.1:0-27023 GCA_000404065.3 Pinus taeda
GCTTTGACGGTCTCCCCTTTGTGGCGTTGACATACATCGCATTCTGCTACAAAAGTAAGGATGTCCTTTTTCATGCCTTTCCAAAAAAATGATCTTCTGGTGCGAGCATACGTCTTCTGAAAGCCTGAATGTCCTGCAAGGGGGGATGAGTGCAATTTTGCCAAAATGCGACTTTTGAGGCTGGATGTTGGTGATATTATGACTTTGTCCCTGTAGCGAAGAATCTCATTCTGCCACGAGTAGCCCTTGGTGGGCTTTGGATCCGCCTACAATTGAGAAATGAGTTGGGAGAGCCTGGGATGTGAAAACCATTCCCTGCGAGCCTCTTCAATCCATTCTGGAATGGGAAGGGAAATTGCTAGCAGGGTACTTTCTTCCTCAAATTGGCGAGATAATGCATCTGCTACACTATTTTCTTGGCCTTTTTTGTAAACGATCTCATAATCATATCCCAGCATTTTGGCGAGCCATTTATTTTGTTGTGGGGAGGATAGACGTTGCTCCAAAAAATATTTAAGACTGTGATGGTCTGTGCGGATTTGGAAACGTTGCCCCAGTAAGTAAGGACGCCAGGTCTCTACTGCATGTAAGATGGCCATCATTTCCTTCTCATAGGTAGATTGATCCAGATTCTTCCCACTTAGTTGTTGGCTTGTGAAGGCCAAAGGTCGACCTTCCTGCATTAAGACTACCCCAATACCTGTACCCAAAGCATCACATTCAATGACAAAAGATTTAGTGAAATCCGGTAGTGCTAAGACTAGAGTGGAACACATGGCATTTTTGAGAGCTGTAAATGCCTGTTGTGCATCCTCATTCCAGAAGAATGAATTTTTCTTCATGAGTTGCGTGATGGGCTTCGCTATGCTACCATAATTGAGGACGAATTTGCGATAATAGCCTGTGAGACCCAAAAATCCTTTCAGGCTCTTCAAGGTCTTAGGTTGAGGCCAATCCTGCATTGCCTGGATCTTTTTGGGGTCCACCTTAACACCTGCACGCCCCACAATGTGGCCTAAATACTCAACTTCTTCCATGCCAAACGAACACTTGGACATCTTAACAAATAATTGATGCTTGTGGAGCAGTTGCAAGAGTAGATCTACATGCTGAAGATGTGTGGCCCAAGTGCAACTATAGATGAGGATGTCATCGAAGAAGACGAGAACGAATTTCCTGAGATATGGTTTGAGAAGATGGTTCATAAGGCTCTGAAAAGTAGATGGGGCATTACAAAGACCGAATGGCATGACCAAGAACTCATAATGGCCTTCATGAGTTCAGAAAGCAGTCTTTGGAATGTCGACTTCCTTCATGCAAATTTTGTGGTAGCCTGAGCGAAGATCTAGCTTAGTGAAGAATTGAGCCCCATTGAGTTCATCCAGCAAATCATCAACGACCGGGATGGGGAATTTATCTTTGACTGTCAACTTATTGAGGGCCCTGAAGTCTGGACACATCCTCCATTCCCCATCTTTCTTGAGCACCATGACCACCGGTGATGAATAAGGACTAATGCTGGGACGTATTACACCTGCTTCCAAAATTTCCTTGATTATTTTTTCTATTTCATTCTTTTGGGTGAACGGATATCTGTATGGGCGCACATTTGGGGGTTGGGTCCCAGGAACCAAGGTGATGCTATGATCATGTTCCCCTCTCGAGGGCGGAAGCTCATGAGGCTTGTCAAAGACCGACAGATGGTTATTTAAAATCTGTTGCATCTTAGGATGAATCGGCAGAGACTTGGTTTCGACTGCCAGGATGGCATTAAATTGAGCTATAACTCCATGATGGCCCTTTTTTAGCAATTTTTCCATCCTATGCGAGCTGATGATAGAGGGGGCTCCCGCTTGGAGTCCACGGAGGGTATGTGTGGAATTGTTCTGCTTAAAACTCATATATAACTCCTGGAAATCCATTGTGATTGGCCCAAGAGTGCGAAGCCATTCAGCCCCGAGGAAAATGTCGCAACCCACCCATGTGTATTGCAACATGTGAGCTTCAACTGATAATCCCCCATTTGAAGTGACATTTTCACAACGGCCTTCACATTTCATTTGTCCCCCATCCGCAATTGGGATTGGAAGTTAGAACTGCTCGTACAAAAAAAATGCACTGCTTCCGCGACTTTTTTGATGGATGAAATATGTGAACTTCCACTTCAATCGGACTACTACTGGCGATGTTAATAAAACCTCGATTTTGAGAGTTTGAGGTGAAGAATCCCTGCCAGAGCATGCAGTGAAAAACTGGTTTCATCAGGACATTGTCCCTTTTGGTTGTCTCTTCTACCGCTCAGGTTCCTCAAGTGGTGGATCTTCCTCCGATGAGCTGTAATCAGTGGCATCAATTTGAAAAAATTTGGGCTCCTTGCATTTGTGACCTGGGGAGTATTTTTCATCACAGTAGTAACATAATCCCTGCTTTCTTCTTTCGGCCATTTCTACCGGCGACACCTTTTGAACCTTAAGTGTTTGGGTCGTGCTGTGAGCCTATGCGAGGCGACCCTTGGCGGTGAAATTTACGCGAGTGGCGAGGGCTGATAACGCACTTTCCACGTTACGAGCTACCTTGCAAGCCTCAATCCATGTGAGAGGGTGGTGCAGTTGGACGTGGGCTTTTATGGCCTCTTTCAAAAAACTCCTAATGGAGTTTTACTCCTTCCTTAGGAATACTGCAGTTGTTGAATCCTCAAAATGTCAATGCTGTCAAAAGTCCTGTGAAAATCATGCTCCGGTATAGGAACCCCACACAACTACTCAGATCAGGTGGATCTGAGAGATCTGAATGGCGGATCGGATAGCTTTGAGCGGTGGAGGATCGGATAGCTGCTGCAGATTTGATGGATCTAATAGATCGGACTGATGTCTGCTACTGCTGCACCCCTTTGCGCGAGCGGATTTGGCAGAGATGACGCGTGATCCCAAGATAGAAAAGGGAACTATGGTCTCGAGGAGTGTCAGGTGCTACAGATCGCAATATACATAAGGGTCTGACAGTAGTACTCAGCCCAATTTTTCAGGGCTCTAACTAAGGAGGATCAACCATACCCTTAGCTGTACAACCCGACTACCCTATCGTACGAGCGATTAATCTCTCCGAGTGCTATTCTCGGTGTACTATAGCAGCAAGACGGCCAACGGTTTATCTATGACTAGGTTGCAGAGGAGCTAGGGGGCTTCCGATATACCCAGAAGGTACGTGGAAGACATTCCATACGTGGTTCTGTCTAATGCGCTACTACTCGAAGGGGTACCCACAGGGGTTACAAGGGAGTCCAACAAGCGTGACCACCTCTTGTATTTCCTGCATGCATGCCTCCCCAAATCCGCAGGTTTATGCGTTCAACGACATATCCCGTGGTTTAAAGACGCCGCAACACGTCTCTAGCAAAATTTTTTTTGCTAAGAAATGGAGATCCCACCGGCCCTGGAAAGAGCTTTGATACCACTTGTTATGCTTTTAACCTGCAAAAGATACCCAAATACAGAATATGCGAAGAAAAATACCCAGAACATAGAATAGTGAGAGTCAACAACAATATTTATTATTCAGAAGCAATGTTCACTGGCCTCTTCCGAGGGGGCAACTCCAATAGAGCAGGCTCGATTCAAAATAAGACACGATGCTCCTCGCAAGGGAGTCCTATCCTTTATATATGACTCATACATGTAATACCATGGATCAATACCATGGGTTTTATTAATACCATCTATCTAATACTAGACCCATTTGAAACTAACTGTGGTCCTGTCATTAATAGCGGGTTGACCACTTACAATTATTAATATGGGCTTTATTGACTCTTTATTATGACGTGATCCCACTACATAAATAAGGGGGTTAGGGTGGGACCCTAACAAAGAGCATAAATGTGACTTTAATTCATTCTAGCATGGCTTGTGATGTGGCTATTGAGCGGCAATAGCCTTGCAATTAGAATGCATGTTACCAGGAACTTAAAAATTGTTACATTCAGTTTTGTATATTTACAGCTTTGGAATATAGCCTTCATTTATATTGAAAACTTGTGGCCATGAATATACTGCTAACTAAACTTGATTTGTAGTTGTAGTTAGTTTGGAAGTTTAATCGAGTACTTGTGAAGAAAGAGTGAAGATTCAGCAGGTTAATAATTGCAGAGCCATGAACCTATGCTATTTTTAGATGTTTTTGAACATTTTGCTATCTTTAGTTCATTTCATGTTGAAATGGTAACAAAGAAAATTATTCCCTTGTTAATAAAACCTATTTTCAATCTTATGTGTTGTCAATTACTTGATTTTCCATTTACCAATTGCCAGTAGAGAGGTATCTACGTACAAGTAATTCTAACATCACCCCTTAGTGTTTACCTGGGGAAATATTATTGCATTATCTCATTTGTATAAAAGTATCACATCATTAACTTATATTGATAGTTTGCATTGTATTGAGCACTCCCCTTTATTGACAAGTTTATTCAGATTTTGTACCATTTCATATCTTCAGACCTCTCTTTATGGGTCTTTCAGGTCTGCTAAGCCTTCCTTTATGCTGCTTTGTGATGGCTTATGCTGCCTATCATAATATCTTCCCCATATGGGCTCTAGTTGAATATTGTCATCATGTTCTGCAATCATAATGTATATGTTTGTCATATCTGTCATATTTCTTAAAGGTAAGTTTTTGGCTATAAACTGAATTTTGAGGGAGGTTAGAATGATCTCTAAGCATTTGAAATAAGATGGTTTACTAGTTTGTAATATTTAATGATTGCAATACAATCTTGTATGTGTAATAAGCTGGTAAGATAGTGTTTGCTATGCAATCATTGCATGAATGAAGTACCTGGTGATGTCTCTCTGAAATAGTAATTAACTTTCTATGGCTTAGACTATCATTGAAACGGTTTTATCATTAATCATGCTTGTGGTGTTAATATTTATATCACTTAGATAATGATGGAAGAATTTGTGTTACCCATAATGCTTATGGTTTTTGTTCACCATTAGTTTCACTTTCTCACAAATAGTTTGAGAATGAACAACAAAATTAGTGTTGCCCTTGATTCTTCTTGCTTTGCTCTCTCAATTGTTTTCATTCCTTATTATGAGAAGAATGGGTGAAATATAAAAAGAAGCCATATATGATGCACTTTCTTAATCCTGTCATGAAACTTTTGGTATCTTGTAAAACATAAGATCTGATAACTATCACATCATATTAAAATTGTTAACAATATGGACAGCGTTAGACAAATTGATTTTCAGGTTTCTAAAGATTGCAGAAAGGATTTGATTACTTTTAACAATACTTGAATTTTTTTATTTTGAATGGAAAATCTAATTTGACAATAACAAAGTCAGAATTATATTTTTGAAGTTCTTTAATAAACTTTTTGCCATCTTGTTTAAACATTTACGATCTTCAAAACTACATGGCTTGGACATTTTTCAGAAAGGATCAGTGGTATCATTGAATGTAATCGCATGCACTCTTTGGTGTTTGTGATGTGAGAGCTTATTTTATCACACAAACAGAGTGATGCTTATGAAGATGCCTCTAAGATCCTTATCGAAATTTTGAAAATTTAAGTTCTTTAAGCTCAGACATAATTTACAGCAATGACAAAATACCAAAACTACCCTCTATTTATCCACATTTTATAAAATAATGCAAAGGATCTAAACTAATTTCTATTCTCGACAAAAAATGTAGAAGTTTGTTTCTTGTACTGTTTCTTGTATTGTTTCTTGTCGCTAATTGCAAGTAATCCTCTTAGCTCTCTTACAAGAACAACCAAAACACCAACTGCATATTTTCTAGTTTTTATCTAAGAATCCCTTTGTAGAGGAAAAACTAGTGCAATATTTGGAGGAAGTGGAGTGGTCACATGGGAGATTTAGCATAGTAGACTATCATGATGGATGTGATTTCTTGGAGAAATATTGACATTTCATTACTTATGAAACACTAAGCATGAGCAAGATTTGCTTTGATTTAAAAAGACTAGGTCCTTACTATCATGATAAATCCACAAGCACAAGATCTGAAATACAAAGAAGTCAAGCCAAAATATAATTGTGATCTAGGAAAACCATTGGGATGAAGTCCAAGGTGGAGACAGGAAGAGTGACTGGGTGATTGAGAAATAATAGTGTTATTAAGATTAAATTCCTTATAAACATAGTAAAGAAACCTTTCATCACTGATCAACAACCAACAAAGAAATCACATAGCATATCAATATCTCTCTAGAATTAAAGATCTGAGGTGTTTGGAAGGATCAGGCAACACCATAATGTATTAATGATAATCACAAAACCATGAACCAATTACTTTTCTCAAAATACATCTATCCATGTACATGGAATATATTACATTTGTCAATAAATTTGTCTCCCATACAAAAAACCGTAATCATTGCATGTTGGGGAAAAATAAAACATTAACAGGTTCTTCTTTAGTGAAAGAACCATGCTATGATAGACCCCAGAAAAATGATAACAACAACCCATTCGCACAATTGGGATCTATATTGATGGTCATCAATGATTTCTGTTGCAGTGGATGGTGATCCTATGTCATATTTGATGGTAAAATGTTGAAATTGACAACTCAAATTTATTGATTCCTTATGAAGAGGTTTTAAATTGTCCTTCCGAACCCGATATATGCCTTTCATCTAATTACATATTATCTAATTATATATCAACTCCAAGTTGGTGAAGACTTCAATATCATTGACATCATGTCGTTTTGCCTCTTTTAGCCCTTCAACAAGGGCAATGTAATATGCCTCATTGTTTGTCGTAATTTTAGGCACTTCTCTCTTTCCATGAAATAAATGATTTGTTGCCATATTGTAAAGGACGAATTTAATAACTGCTCGACCTGGATTTGGAAAGCAGGACACTTCAATGCATAAACGCCACTTTTGCACAATTTTTTACACTTAAAAAACCTGAAAAATAAAATAACAATAATTTCATGTTAAACAAGTAGACAATTATCTATTTCCTAATACTCAACATGTTTTTCAATCATATATAATTCAAAAAGCAGATAATTTGTGTTCATTTACACTACAACACTTTCAATACTAGCAACTATTCTGCAAAAAACACATCTAGCAATCACCACTTTATTGGAATTGCTTGCAAACTCTAAAAATATTTATCCTTACCAACTGTCCATACACAAAAAACCACATAACCCTAGACTAACAAAGCATTGTCTAAGCAAAGCATGATTCATGTATATGCCTTATGTGTGACAGAAATGCCATTTGTCATATAACATCACAAGTGTTTTCACTTTTTACAAGGTGTGTGTTTTCTGAATCTTCCTATGTTCATGTCTACCTGAGGCGTCTTCCATCACCTATTGAAGTTAGGGGAAGTTGATCTTCCTATGCTTGAAAAAATCAGTTGCATAATGCAGAAGAGAAAAGGCACTTGCAATGCAATTCTAGGTGTTGCAGTGATGGTTTCTGCCAGAGCATCATCCTCTAGCACAATTCAAACGGTTTACTTTATAGCAAAGCTCATGTGGATTACATTTTGTGAATGCTCATAGAATAGCTGTCTAAAGGATAGCATGCCCTGTGTTGCCTGCTTCTGTACCCTATACGGTTGCCAGCCATGTAACTGTCATGGATATCGGGGGGAAAGGAGTATCAACTGTAATATTTGTAGAAAAAAGGCTTCTGGAAAATTCACTTCCGCATATTCTCCAAAACTAGTGACTATACATGTTACTGAAGCACAAGCGCTCTGTCCAACAACCCATCAATTTCTTGCAAATGTATATGTATGTAATCAATTCTAGACTCTGCATAAGTCCAAAATCATGATCCATAATCATAGATTATATATGAATAAGATCAAATAGCACGGAAAGAAAAAAACAGCAAAAATCAAAGAATCGACAAAAAAGTGTAAAGAGAGAAGACAAATAGATAAAACAGAACATGAATCCCATTGTCCTTCTCCAAGAATTGGAGAGGCTGGATATGGAGTTATTAGACACTACCTATCTCAATACACAAGCCAGGAGACTTGCAAAAGAATATAATCCCAAAACCTTTTATTGATACTAAGATTAAGGGGAGGAAATCCAATGACCATGAACATAATTGGCACAAAAGAATGCCAGCTATTTGTGATGCAAAATTTCCTCTAAGATGAGACTCCTTGCGGCTTGCCTAGTTCATTTTGTATATGGGCACTCCCTCTGAACTAAAGGAAGGCTTTATGGAACAGGATCAACAGATAGAAATTGCAGATATTGGGGTTATCCAGAATATGTTGATCATGTTTTTGGAGGTGCCTTTTGTTGAGGAAATAGGACATGGATAGAAGGCCATTCTATGGGTATGTTGACATCATAACTATATTGGCGGGCTGTCCTTCTCAAAGATCCTTGGTGATACCACAAATCTATATGGAATGCGTGGCAGGTAATCAGGACAGTCTTTGGAGATAGAGTTTTTAGGCACCTATCTTAATGCGCAGGCCAGTAAACTTGTATAAAAAGATGACCCCTAAATCTTTTATTGAAAGTAAACTTAAATAGAAAATGGTATTCGAATGATGACAAACATGAATGGCACACAACCGGCACAAAAGTTTCCCATATCTGGTTGTAATGCAAGGTTTCCCTTTAAGATGTGGTTACTTTCATGGTTCATTCGGTCTATGTCACTCGCAACTAAAGCAACCTGCGTCATAAAACAGGAACTGGAATTGCAACTTGACCATGCTTTTGTGACACAAAAGTGCGCTAGCTATTTGTGATGAAAGGTTTCGTTTAGGATGAGATTCCTTGCCTGGTTCATTATCTATATGGCACTCCTAACTGAAGGAAAGCTCCATGAAACCGGACTAACAGATCAAAATTGCAGTTATGCCTATTTGGAGGTGCGAGTTTGCTAAGGAGGTCAGAGTTGGATATAAGACTATTTTATGGGTATTTTTACATTATAACTTTATTGATAGGTTGTCCTTTTCAAGGATCCTTGGTACTGCTATAAATCTATCTGGAATGTATGGCAGGTAATCAGGATAAATCTATCTAGAATGTATGGTAGGTAATTAGGGTAATTTTTAGTAGGGTAGGAGATGATCTGTGCCACAGTGGAGGAGAGCCCCATGCTCAGTTCTAACATATTGCTTGATTGGCTGTAGGACCAATATTCTACTCACTCCAACTCCCCCACTTTGTGTGCAACTCTATGAGTGCTTAAAGAACTTCTCACCTCCTCTGTACCAAAATGTTTCGAAAATGTTTGAAGATCTGTCCAGACAAAGGGTACCTATAATTGGTGGATTTTCAATTTCCAATTATATAGCCATTCAATTTTTATATCATCTGATTTCTTTGAGAAATTTTGTGTAAAGCTAATGTACAATCTAGATATGGTGCACTTGCCTTGGCATACGTCGATAGTGGGGAAACCTGGGGATGTTAATTCGATGTAATGATGTTTTTTGCATCCCTTTTAGTAATCTTCCTATCAGGCTTTTAAAGATCATGAAAAAAATTGCCCTAGTTCTGAGGATTGCGCAAGACTTTAAAAAATACACAACACCAAAATCCTGAAAATTGCTACTGAATAGCACCATGGCTTTTGTTTCTAGAGTTTGTTGACTGAAGTACAATACTTTACAAATGGGCCTGGAAGCAAACTATTATTATCAATTTGAACGGTTAAAATACTACACCTACACAAAGAAAAATACAGGAAAATTGGTTAATTCAACTAAAAGCATTGCAGTTATAATAATTGGATCAAGCTCCACTATGCTTACTCTTCTTTCTGGGCTCCAAGCCTGCCTTTTGAAGTCCCTCTCTTTGCATAGAAACGGATCAAACCTGTCCAAAGCTTGTAAACCCAGATAGTGCTCCCGAAAAGAGCCAGAATAATAGTAACCATCCATGAACTAGCCATCCAGTAAGGAATAACGGCATCTGCCTTACCAACTAAGTTGAAGGAGGCCAACTTCCATGCCAACCAAGGCCCAAAAATGCAACTCACCACGGTAAAATACACAATGAAAAATGGAGAAACAGAACTATAGATCATGTTCCGTTTTAGCGATACGAGAAATAGTCCACACATTCTGTAATGGAGTCATCGATTCCCCTGCAGCGATCAGAGAGATGGCCGAGAGCCCTCCATGGCCTGCATAGTACCTGCAAGTTACTAGGTATAAGGAAGTTTCAATATGGTGAAATATAAAGAGGTGATCAGATGGGTTGGCAAGCAAATAATGGAGCAAGTCCACAACGAAATATGCAGTGCTGAACTCCATGATTTTGTTCTCTAAATATGTGTTGGGTGCATCAAGCTTCCATGGGTTACTGCGCATGTCGTGAGTAGAGAGAATGCAAATGATGGTTGCATGAACGAATGAGATGCCACAGCTCGTAGCCTCGAACCTGTTCTTGCCCTTCTGGTTTCGCTTGTTCTGGTGCCCTGGTGAGCTGCAGGGGAGTGCCGGGTCTAATGCAGCCCGCAGTTAATTCCCAAATTCAAATTGAATTGAGGTGTGAATGGCGGCAAGACAACGATGGAACTCTGGTCAGACATCATTAAATGCGGAGGGTAGCAGAGCTGGGCAGAGCTCGCGGAGGGTGGTGGAGCTGGGCAAAGGAATATCCGGCCGCCGGAGCCGGAGGTTTTTCCGGGCGGCGACGGAAACCGGGCCATTCCTCCGCCTGGGTAGACTAATCCTTCATAAATATATTCTACATTTATAAACTTATAGAATTGAAGAGAGTTATATATATGTGTGTTTATTTTATTTACAAATTTTTAGTATTTGTTACTATTTATCATTATAATTTATATGTTTGTATTATTTGTTTTTATAGTTGTAATTTATATGTTTTGTATAAAATGTTAAAAGTGTATTATAAGAAAATTATAATTATATTTTATAAATTGTATTTAATTCTGATGGAAGATATGTAATTTTACCTATTCAAAATCGCGTACATACAAGGGTTCTATAACTACGTACTTATGTATAACTTTTAAAATATCAAAAAATAAAATAATATGCTATTTTTCGGGTAGGGATTCACTGGTTTTACTAAGAGCCGACTTATAGGAGTCTGTAACACAACTAAATTAACTAGTTTTAGGTGGTATATATCCACACCTTGGGTAGGCCTGAAAGAAATAAGAAAAGGGATATCGACATTATACCCATTTTCTACCTATATCAAGTTTGATTTTCGCATGCCTCCTGCACTCCTAGTCTCTATGGAAACCTCAATTTCCTTTGTAGACATCTTCATCATCTTTATAGAATCTCCTTGCATTTTTTAGAGAGGTTGTCTTTGTGGCTCAAGTTGGACGGATCTGAAAGAAGGCTTCGTCAGTTATTTGGCTTGGATCAGGTTGTACCTTTCCTATATTGTTTTTAATCAATAAAGAAGCTCATGTATTATTCCTGATATGTTATTGTCTCATAAATAGTAATTTGTATGCTTACATACGATGATCTAACATATCCTTTATGTATGCACATTGAATTATCTATCATGTATATCCTTTTGTGAATTGACTTGCAGGCTTGCTCATTTTGGTGGAAGCAGAGGGTTTGGACCCTATGGGAACATCATCAAACGTAGGACCTCCAAGTATGTTTCCAAGTCTACATTTATTAATTCACATGTTTGACATGCTTGCTTGACTACTCTTTGTTGATTATCTTGTTCTGATATGTTGAGGTTGTGAACCCTTACCTTACATAACTTTTCCTGCCAATAGGTGGCATACCTCAGTAGAATATGTGGAGACTTATGATTGCCAAACACTCTAAGGAAGGTGCCATCTAGTGAGGCAAACCAATATGTTAATTCTAACACTGCTTCCATTGCCTCTCAAGACATGCAAGGTGGTTCTTCCTCAAAGATCATCTTGTATAGTGGAATGAGAAAGTAATTAGTCATTTTTTCCATTATGCCTTTGTAGTTGCACTCTGAAAGCAGCTTGTAGTAAATGTGCATGACAATTTCTCTTGGGGACCAGGTCCAATTCATGCCATTAAATGAATTTTGGGCACATATTGCATCCAATAAGTAAGCAGACATGTAGAATCGAGATTGCTTACCCTTGGGAGGGTTCTTAGTGTTATCCACGTGAATTCTTAACAGTTGAGTCAAAAAATCCAACCAATTGAATAGTTTTCCTTCATTCACAACGTGATTAAGGAATAATTCCAAACCTTCCGGAATGGTATCAGTACTAATTTGGCCATGGATTCGATAACATAAGACTACCAGGTACTAATAATCCTTCCTAAGAGATTTTATCTTGTATGTGTTGCTCGATATTTGGCAGAATTTAGAATGCTCTTTTACCCAGCCTTTGGCAAAAAACTTTGTGCTCAAGTAGTTGGTGACCGCATAAAAGTGGGAATCCATGTGTGATTATGGCTCTGGAAAATGATACATAAGCTGGTAATCAGGTGGAAGGAAAGAGGCAAGCCTTTGTCCAATGGCACTACTAAGAGTAATGGTCTTAGAATTTGTATAAGATATATCGAGCCGACAATGTCTACACATGGAAAAGTTGGGTACCAACATGCAATCTTGTGTAATCTTGACCTTTGGACATTGGTTCACACCTATCAGTCCTTAATATCTTCTTTGAATATTTTTGCTAAGAATGCCTCATCCACCTTCTGCCATGTAATGTCTGACTCTCTTTATAAACAGACGACTGTCTGAGAAAACTGACAAGTTTACTTGAGTACTCTCAACTGCCTCCCTGGTGTTGCTTTATGTAGTGTCCTTTGAGACAGATCTCTTGGGAGCCATAGTGAAAGTAACTAATCAAGAGAAGTTCTTAACAACTACAATTCTTGTAGGAGAAAAATGCACTCATGGAAAACATAAATTAGCTCAAACAAAATGACTCACAAAGGAAGATCAAGGCAACAACCAGAATACTGATAGGGAAAACTACACAATTCTTGAACTGAGGGAAAAGATTGGCCTCATGAACTGTGCATTGTGCAATATTAGCAATCAGGGGAGAGGCTTGAGGCTTGATATTGCATAATGTGCAGTCTCAGCCTGGGAAAATTAAGGGAAAGACTGCACATTGCATAGTCTTAGTGGCCAAGGATGAGGCTTGAGCCTTGGAACTACTCAATGCACAACTGGTCAAGCCAGGGACTGCGCATCATTAAGGGAATTTTGAGGTATAAAGTGGGCCTTCTAAGGAAATTATAAAATAATAGTGGAATAAAAAGTAAGATTAGATTACATCATCAAATTTTACCGGGAAAAAAGAAAAAAACTATTTTTTTTTTTTTTCAATTCACATTTTAAACTTATCCCCCTATTGATTTACTCAAATTTCGAGCGAAAACACTTGTTGGATGCAAAATTTGATTCCTCATCCAAGGAGTACCCATGTTCCATACTTTTGTTGGACACTACTACACGAAAAATGAGAAATACATGAAAAACGTTATTGCAATCACGTTTTTCATGTATTTCTCATTTTTCATGTAACAGGGTTCATCAAAAGTATGCATCATGGGTACTCCTTGGGTAAGGAATTAAATTTTCCATTCAACGAGTACTCCACTCTAAATTTTAGTCAAAAATTAAGGTGATCAGTTGAAAATATGAGTTGAAAAAGTAGTTTTTATTATTTTATTATTTTTTAATCTTTTTACTTTTTTACTCCAAAAATGGTGAATCATCTCCCATGGTTGACATCATCATTTTGAATCCTATTGGTTCTTATAAAGTTTATTTTGGTTGTACATTTATCTTAGACGACCCATTTTAAACCTCAAAATTCCCCTAATGTACATAGTCTGAGAGGCCAATCACGAGGCTTGAGCCTTAAGTTGTGCAATGCACAGTTGAACATGGCAATTGCTAGCCAAGTAAAGGGAAGATTTTCCCGGGAAGAGGATGGGAAAGTCACAGATCTGAGTGATAGTTCAAGTAAGAGTGTAGATTTGAAAAAGGAGATATAAATTAGTGAAAATCAAGTGTAGAAACCAACATGAAAAAGGGAAAATAAACATGCACAGGGAGTCGCCAAAATGAAAACCACTAATGGGTAAAAATCATGAAGTTGATGCGACACTTGTAAAAAGTGAAAAACAGATTGAACTAACACTTATACAAGCTAATATAAGTTAAAATTCTAGAAATTATGAGAAGAAACAAGAAAAACAATATTCCCAGGAGCGAAACGACAAAAAGTGATAGAAAAAGCGACAAAATATGACAAAAGTACAACTCACTCAAAAAAGCACCACAAACTCCACGAAAGGTTCCTTGATCTACTTGGGAAGGATAGAGCTCTAATATTGAATGTGAAAATGAGCTCTAGGGGTCTCTATTATATAGATCTAGGCAGGTTAGGGTTTATGACGCGCATGCTAAAATCAAGGAAAAAGCGACACTTGGCAGAAAGTAAAAAATAACAACTTGTGCCACTCTTTGGGAAACTAATTATCCACTCCTTATTTCTTAGGGATTTTTTTTTTCTTTTTTCTTTTTTGGGAAACTAGTCATTCATGTTGGCAAGAAAGATTGCACAATTTCCAACCACAAGGGATTGGCCAACTCCTTGGTTCAGTGAATTACGCAGTTTCTGAGTGTAGGGGAAGATTTTGTGCAATTTGTGTGCTCAAGGTTGTCCCACCACTAAGGATTGTGCAGATTTTGAGCTTAAGGCTGGCTTGCCTCTCTGGATTGTGTAATTTAGATCCTCAAGGCTGACCTACCTTCCAAGATTGAGCAATTTCTAAAGGGAAGACCGACAAAGCTCCAAAGTCAAGGAAAGAGATAGCTTGTGTTTGAAAAGGTTCAAATCAGGATCAAGATAAGAAATCACAATCTCTGCATGGAATGATAAGTCCTTAACATAGCATGAATACTTGACAGCAGTGAATGGTAAGCTCTTGTGGAGAGAATGGAGGCTTCAAAATCTAAGCATGGGAAAATTTTTGGAGGGTGGTTGTACCAGCTACAACAAGAACAAAGAAAAGGGTTTAGTACCATAAGGTTTCAATTTCATTAAAATAGGGCGAAAATGGTCGAGGTGGGTTTGCATGTTTTGATGGACTCTCGTGAATCACTTCAATAGTAACTATATCTCCAACCTGAGGACTAATTTTATCCCCTTCAACCCAAGTATGGTCTAAGTCCTCTGTTTCCAGAGCTATCCTACATCTCCTAGGTGGTGAACCTTCCTCTTCAGGAGAAAGGTTGGTTAGCCATGGTGAATATATTTAATTAATTAAGACATCCCTATGGAAAAATAAACTTAGACGAGACAATAGACACTAAAAAATATAAGGATTCAAGCACACACAAACTAAGAGAGAGAAAGGGAACTTCTCGTTGTTGGAACTTAGTTTATCAGGGAACAAGTTAGAAGTAAAGATGTGGTTCTTTTAGAGCTAGAAAATTTCTTAATGGTTATTTTAGAGCCGCCACAAGTGCCCTTATTAGCCATGGGAAACCTCCTTGGAGATTTGAGTGAGTTTTACCAACATCTACCTAGGGTATAGCAAGGACACTAACTCATTGTCACCCATGTAAGAAACCTAGGATTATGGCCATTAAGGCTACCACGTATAGCAACCCAACTTGTGGAAATAGTTGTTAGCTGAGTCTACACACAAGAGTAGGGAAACTAAGCTCGAAACCTCTTTTGAGTTTGCTCAAAGTGATTCATATGCCTCTCAAGTACGTCTCCAAGTAATACATGACGACCAATACCAACAAGACCAAATAAAGTGGGGTAGATCACTTCACTAGCCTCGATGTGACCTCGTGATTAACCCTTGTATGAGAAGGGATTCCCAGGAAATGTGCAACTGCAAATTGATTTTCTCTCCCTACCTCAAGATACTAAAGTTTGTTTTGTGGTCTTGGAGAATTTAACTCACCCCCGTAATCCAAGACCCTAGCCTAAGCTACTACTAATGTGCTACTAGTGAAAAGTAAAATACAAAATCAATTTTATCAATCATTTATTTTATGGCTATTATTTACTTAAGGGGAGTGACATTGAATTGATATGGTGTGTAAAGACTCAAGACCCAAACCTAATACAAGCTATATGGAAATACAATTTTTTTCTTTTTCATTTGATGAAGCTATATATAAAAGGGAAGAGAGTCATTTTCCTTTTTAGAATAATGACAACAGCCGCACACACTCTAAATTTTCACTCTTGAACTTCTCTAAATTCATAACATAAATTGATGCAAAGAACAACTCAAGAGAAACAAAAAAGGGGTGCAAACAAAAACCAAGAAGGAACATCAAGCACCCAAAATCTCAAATTTGGAATTATAAATAAAAATATCACCCAAAAATAGTTTATCACATGCAAAAAGATAGAAAAAAGAAGTGCAATTTTTTTTTAGGATTGTAGTTCAATGGAGATAGAAAAATCATGTAGCAACAATTATCTACAAAGGTAAAAAAAAAACAAACCCTAGTTCAAGGCAAAGACATGAGAAATTGGAAAGAAAGGATCAATTTTTATAATATGATAAGATGAATGTATTAGAAAGACATAACCATACCTCTCAGATATGATTTTACACAACCGCAACAAATAAATGAAGAAAGTGCTAATGAAAGCATTTAAACTAAAAATTTGGAAAACCAATTAGCTTCAAAGCAAAGGGAACATTTTTGAAATAGATCTGATAAGTATCTGAATCTACATAGATAGAAAAGAACATAGTATAGCAAAGCTCTCTTATAAGTTTCAACTAACTCTTTCCCTCTCAACCTAATTAGATTATAAAGGAATTTTTCCTTCTCCAAAAGAATATATCTGGAAACCTAGGGGTTTGATAAGTTAGGAAACTTCTAAAATTATTTCCCCTTAGCCAACTAAGGAATAAGTAGATCAAGTTGAGTCCCTCAAGGATGACATAGTCTAGAAGTCTTGTCCATATGCAAGTTGTGCAAGAGAAGCCCATGTTTAAGGACAAAAGTTCTACACTAGAAACTGGAGTTTAGACGTAGGTTGTCAAAGTGAAACTGGCATTTCTATTGTGACATGGGAAAAATCAAGAGAAAAAGGCATTTATCTTGGTCAACAAGTCAAAGGTCTCCCTCATTGACTCAATGTGGGTGAAATAGGCTATAAAAATATTCATCATCAAGTGTCCAACATCCATTATTAAGTGGGTTCCCTCATTAATGAAATGTGGGTGTCATATCAATGTCCTCTAAAGAACCATGTACAAGTATAATGTCATCAAGAACAACTCAAGGAATCGAGTGAGATCAATCAATCATGTATATACAAGTCAATGAAATATAAGAAGTAAAAAATATTTAATGCATAAAGCACATAGGTAAATCACAATAGGTATATTCTTCAAAATTTTCATTAGGCTACGAACTTGTACAAGTTTTCATATTTAGGTATGTGAGGGTTGTCAACTACCCTTATTAAGTTCTTCCAAAGCCCATGGGAAAGGAACAATTCCTAAGCTAACCCTTCAATCAACCGGTGAATGTGATAAGTGATATGGTCAAGGGTGGAGTTAATAAGTGGCATCATAGACTTATGCATGGGTTATGCAACATCATCATCTATTAACCCCTTTGTTGAGGGGGTGCTTACATAACTTGAGTTTCCCTTCCCTTAACACTACTTTTTCCACCCTTAATCTTTTTATTTTCTTTGTTTATCTTGTTTGATAGGATTCATTGATTTAATTTAACCTATTTTTAGAATGGATAGTTCATTTCTAATAAGGATTGGTATATTGTTCTAATTCCTTTTTATTTTGATAAATCACGATGTTCATAGCTTTCACATGATGGCCATATGAGGGGGTAAAGTTTAAATTATCTTGGATTTTAATTGTAATTCATCCCCTTCCATTTCATTGCATTTTAACATTTGGCATATTTTCTTAATTCCTTTCTTTCTTCCACTCCATCAACATATGGGAATTTTCCATCTCTTGTTCTCATTAGATGAGACAAGCATGGAACTAGTATGAGTGACTAAAAAAAATTGACTCAAAATAAAGTAGAATGAAGAAAGGAGATTCATGAAAGGTGTTAAGCATGGAATGCCACGGTCATGCTATCTCAATCTATGCCTCCTATTCATTCCCTTCTTGGAAAATAAAAGAAAAACCCATAGTGGTCACACTTGACTAAAAGGATAAGATAACCACCAAGGTGAAATAAGGCAACACGTATAGCTTCCAAGAGTCATGACTCATTATGTGATTTCAACTCATGATGCTTGCTTAAATTCCTAAAATATTAAATGAAAAAACTCCATATGTAACAATAACTAATGTACCTTATTTGTGTTGAGTTGCCACCTTCAGATGGGCATGTTGATCAAGTGGATGAGTTAAGCAAATAAGGAAATAAGAGGTATTTGTGATGCTATTGTGTGTGAAGGATGTTGGTTATCATGTTTGTAAATCAGGATCATAAAAGGAGTATCTCCATTGGGTGGCAAAGAATTTGCATCATTGGAGAAGATGACTTCTTCTAAGGTTACCCATGTATATGGATGGGTAGAATTGAATAAGATAAAAATATGCTGCTCATATTTTTCTAGTTCTCAATGTTGATAATATGTATGAGGTTAGTGTCATAAAAAACCTTGTGAATGAATGCTATTATAATCAATCCCTTAATTAGTTATTGGTAGATGTGTAGTGTGGCAAACTTTACTAGTTGATGTGAATTACTTGTCTCATACATATGTGGCATACTGGCATGTAGACATCATGGAAAGCTTCAATGAAACACCCATTATTTTGTGTTACATCTATGATCTTCTTAAATTACCTTTTAAGGAATTAGGTGATTTAATTGATATTGTATTTTGCATGATATAGAAAACACTTACAACATTAGCAATATTTTTTTGGGTGTTCTTCATTGGAGTTCCTTCTAAGGATTTGGGTGCTTTTATTTGATGTTGTATGTTGCATGATACACAAAACTCTAGTTACATTATCAATAACTTTCTTGTATAAGGTATCCTTATTTCTTGTCAAATTATTGGTGTTTTTATCATAAATTAAAATATTATTAAGAGCTACTTTTATGATTTTAAGGCTACTGGCTTAAAACAACTATACCAAAGCAAAGTGATTTTACTTTAGATTAATAACATTTATTAAATGACAAACACATATATATTTCGCAATACAATTATTATAAACATGCATTTAATATATAATTAATGCTAATATAATTTGGTTCTCATTAACACAAACAAGATACTTCCAGAGTTGAAGAGACTTCCAGTGGGGATGGACAAGTTACCCAATTTGGGTACAATAAATTTGGGAAGATGGTGACATGAAGATACGGCTTCACAATTTCTATAAAGAAGGATACCTGTAATGTTTATTTATTCATTTTTTTATATAACTTTACCACCATTATTTTTAATCATGCTTATACAGTTCTTGGTAAAACAAGTATTTATCAATGTAAAGATGATTTAATTGAATTAAAGTCTCGCTCAAATGTATTCCACGCTAATAGATTTAATTACTTGAACCATGTTTCATGATTTTTATTTATTTTGATGAAGGCTTCTCTATTTTTTGTAACTACAGCGGTGGCATCGGAGAATTTGAGAGGATGGCGACATGAAAATACACCTAAAATAATCATATATCTATGAAAATGCCATTCAATTAAATTAAAGATATTTATAAATATGTTTTACATTTATAAACTTATAGAAGTGACATTATCCTATGTGGTTGGGATGGTGCACTAATGCCCTCCCCACCTAGGTTCGAATCACGATTATACATGATGGGTTGCTGTTGGTTGACGCAATGTTTGTAAGGATGATGTAATATGTTGTAATATAATGCTTCTGCTAGGGGATTTCCCTTTTAAAAAATAAACTTATAGAAGTGAAGAAAGTTATATATATATATATTAATTTTCTTAATTTACAATTTTTAGTATTTAGTATTATTTGTCGTTATAATTTATAGTTTATATGTTTGTATTATTTATCTTTTATCCATGAACTTGGTACATATTGTTCAAATTATTTCATGATATTAGAGCTAGAGAGTTTCTTGAAACCCTTAGTGGTTGTTTTGTAGTCTATTCAACATTTTGCTTCAATTTCACAATTTCCTTGGATTCAAATTTGCATTTTTCAAATAGTCATTTTTTATGTTTGCAACTTTCAGTTTTAGGACTAGAACTTTCGAATTTAGGTATACAATATTATTCATTAATCATCTTTTTAGACATGTAACTTTCAATGAACAATTCAACATTTTCAAGTAAGTACATATCCATTTCTAACATCCTTCAAGGTTTTTTTTATTATGGTCAATATTTGAAGATAAGTCACACATATTGGTAAGTAGATTGAGTTACAAAAGCCAATGATTGAGCATATAATGTACCCTTGATCAAAGGTTTGGTCAATGCATCTAAACCCTCAAATCAAGGTTTTTAATTCACCGAAAAAATCCAATAAATAATGTAGGCTTTTTTTTTTATTTAAAATATCAATTGAGGATTTATAAACACGTATCAAGTGTAAACCCTCAATTAAGAGTTTAAGCTCAAGTGAGGAATTATAGGTAAACCTTCTTTGCACATTTCTCAAGTAGAGGAAACCTTTGAAAGGTCAAATCCTTTCAAATATTCCATACTGGGTGGGGGAATTGATATCAATGGATACATCATTAAACACCCTTTTCATTGCCATGGGATTTCCATAACATATATTTCATTATATTTTTCTAAAAGTTATATTGTTTGTAGTGAAACTCCATGAAATGATCAATGCCAAAGTCCCATGCCGTTGACACTAAGGAGAGGTTGGGTTTTGAAGAATTGTGTCAAAGGACATTATGCCATGAAAGTGAAACATTGAGCAAGGGCACTGCATTAGGAAAGTGAAACATTGAGTAAGGGTGAAGGACATGACGTGATAAAACCAAGTCCATGTGCAAGATATTGAGTGTTGAGTTTTCTTAATTACCTTTTAAAGGAAGGTATTAACAAATTAAACATTACTTTGTCAGCCACAATTCTATCATTTTATAGGTTGTTGTGCACTATTTGTGTGAGCTACAAGTTTGTATCAATTATCGATATGTTTTGATATGATTTGTACTAACAAGTTCAACATGAATTAAGAATCACTATAAAATAACTAAGAACAATCCTCATTTATCGTTCAAAAGGACCTACCAACAATCATCTGTGAAGTTATCTAATTGAAATATTTAAACAAACATACAATCAATTTAGGCACTAAAACTGACTAGTTACAAATGCTTTAAAGCACTCCCTTCACTCTTAATCATTTGTTGAATATGAAAAAAAAATATTGTCATAATAATGCTCAGAATGATATATATAAAAATAAATATATATTATTGAATTGATTAAAAAACTATTTTAATAATATTAAACGTTCCTACATAATTAAAAATCTGATACCTTTTGTCGAGAGTGGGCCCTTGTACTCTAAACACAGTATCAAAGGAGAAATTATAACAATTGATTAATCATAAACACACAATGCATACATGGAAATAAAGTCTTGAATTAATTTGATGTTAATCATGTTGGAAAATCGAGGGGCATGTAATTTATTTCAATCTTCCTTACATGATAATTACTTGTGAATCTATCAACACTATTATTGTTACGTTTTATTTCTACATCAAGCAATTTTCATAAAACATGAAGATAAAAGAAGACAATAGACCACAAGATATAGGCTCCAAGCCATGGAAAGAGGAAAACCGATAAAATATCCTCTTATAGATTTAAATTAAATGGCATATACAATACCCATAACCATAGAAATTATGCCTCTAGATGGAAAGCCAAAACATCCTTCCTTCTAGTAGATTCATGAACAAGAGACCAACAATAAAATATATATTAAGGCAGATCATCCACAAACCCTAGCTTTAAGAAAAAACCCTTGCTTTCAGATTTCAACCTTCCTCATCTTATCTACGATATTTCAGACCAAAAACATCCAAATGTGTGTGTCCAAATGAACTCCATCTACCCTCTCTTATATATAGATTAGAGGGGGTGTGAATAGACACATCCATTGGGGAAGAGCCAACTTGACATGCAGACCGACTTGACATCTAGAGGGGGTTTCTATCTCAAAATTTACATTTAAAAAATTCTTAAATTCTTTTTCTTTTATAATAGGTCCAAAATAGGACTTTGACTCTTTGACTAAAAAACCTAGGAGCATGAAGAACATGTTTATCCAGAAAATAAATAATAATTTTTTTTTTTTTTTTTCTTTTCGTTTGATTTTTACATGAAATATGTAATGGTAGAAATTATGAAGGCTGAAACTAGTTACATTCTCCAACAAATTGGTTGCAAACATTACACAATGAGTTCAAAGAATCGAGAGTTGTAATAATTCTAATTGTTATTCTCTTTCTTTTCTATGGCAAACAGAACTTGTATTTATGCAAAATGATAGGGTTCGAAATTTATACTGTGGGTAAGCCAAGAATATATGATTCAAGCTGCTCTAACTGCAAAACCCAAAATTACATCAAAATAGAAATACCTCACCCTTATTTCATTACAACCACTGCATCCTTTGCTATACAAATCCTCCATAGTACTACCTATAGTGGAGACAAATTGATCCCTTGCCACTGTTGCTCTATATTTCAGAAATTGATCTCCTCTTCATCCCTAAATAGATAGGAATGGTAGCAATCAACTTTAATAGTTATAGAAATTTTCACATGGGACATTTCACTTAGTTTGATAGTCTTTTATGGAAAATAATTTTTTTACAACTTTTGTAGAAAAACCCCTTCCACAAAAGCATGTCACCAATATCGAATGTAATCATAACAAATTAAATTATTATAATTACACATTAAAATATCCAAAAATGTGGAAAATATAACTAAGAGTACCTAGAGTCAGGTGTGGCATATTTCATCAAAAATGTCTTATTATTCATACAAAAGATAGGAAAAAATAAGGGAAAGGTTAATAAAATGATTGACAAATAGTGATATGTTCAAGAACCTATATCTCTCCCCAATTGAAGAGATTGCATGTCCTCATGCATCAAGGATCACTGTATTCACTCTCGATTGGAGACAAAAAGGTAAATTTCAAAACACGAGTGGCTCCAATTGCATGTTGAGTGCCATTACTCATTAGACTCATAATATCCTAGCTTGTAATCTGTGGTGACCCAAAATTCCTTCTTTGATTTTGTTGGATGCCATGATTTTGGAAAATGAAATTTCAACCCAATCTATTGAATACCACGGATCTTTAGACAATCAATGTACTTTTAAACACGACCATGTGTAGTCCCAAAATGAGTAAAGGAGAGAGACCCCTTACATCTCTGCTTTGGAGTTAAGAATCCCTCCCAATTTGGAAACATGCTTTATTTCTAATTGATTAAAAGATATCCAATTTTCACAAAATGAAATGGATGAATTTTGGGCATCTATAAAAGAAGAGACAAACTAAGGGTTTTGGAGCATTGTTTCTTTTTTGTACATAGGAAAATAGGTGAAGGTTCTCCACACACCCATAAGTCCTCTTTCCTTTTAGTGTATTCAACAAAAGAGAATTCTTCACACCACATTAATTTATTCTTCAATAAGGAATTCAATACCGACCAATGGACATCACCCACATGAGGATTTGGGTCCCAATCACCAAATTCACCAAGCCCATGATTATGCTGATGCAATTCACACAATAGTTTGTTATCTTCCTCTTCATTATTAAAGTATAATTATAGAAATATATTTGAGGTGATGATGTAAATATGATGCCCTATGGTTGGAGCTCTAAATTTAAGAGAAATATTTAATTCATAGAATAGATAGGAGAAGGAAGTTGTCAAGATACCAACACATGGGCTAATAAACACAAAGAATGTTTATGTTAATTGAGTTGTTGAACTTCAATATTCAACCTATAAATTTCCATCTAATCCTCTCATAACTTTCTCTTGTTCATATTACATTGAAAGATAGTGTCTTCCCATCACTTTCTTTTAAATCATTTTTGTGTTTCTATTCAAGTCACTATTTTAGTTGGGGATCCTCTATGGTTTCTACTACCTTTCCATTCATGCATATTAATTATTTAAGGTACAAATCCTACTAATCATCAGCAAGCTTCGCATAAACTCTTGTTTTAGGGGAAGCAATTTCATTATCATACCCTAAGTAGCCAACATCAATGAAAGGATGGTTTGTCTCCATAGATCACACTTATTCCCCCTCATCTGTTTAGTTACCAACACACATAGAAGAAGGTCACTACTCATCTGATTCATCAATAACCTATAAAAGTGATTCTGATCCTTATCTAGTTTTATAAATGATTAGCTTCTCCTAGACTAAGATTAATGTCATATGCAATTTTTACTTAGAATTTTTTGATTTTTTATTGAGCCCTTTCATCCTTGAATAAGATTTCCAAAAATGTGAAATAAGGTACAAATACCAACCTTTTCTCTAAAATATTGTCCGTGTATGTCCTAGTTTCTTATGTCTTTGATGTTGTTTGACTCTTACAACAACATCCTCTTCCTCATCAAGTAATTATGGGTTTCTTTAACATGCCCAAGTTCTTTCTCCACACTCATCTATATGAGGTTAGAAGCTTCTTATTCACTTAAATGTATGGCTCAAAATTTTCTTTATTACTATAACTTTCAACCCCACTTGGTCGTGTTTGGCATCTCTTAAATGTTTGGAGAGGAAACACAACACCATTTTCCTAATTTTCTTATAACAACAAAACTTATCAATTTCCTTTTGACATTCGTCTATTAGACCTATGAATGTTGAGGGTTGCATGATTTCATCAACCTTGATATCCTCTATAGCTATCATATCTAATTTTGAACCCTATATTCCTTTTTCAATAAAAGTAACCCAATCCCATTTTGTTGTTAAAAAATCATCCTCAACTAATAATACAATTAACTCATGATTGCACAAGAAGGTTTTAGGATTTTGATTTTTCTCGAACTTTTCTCATTAGTTTAATTAAATGGAGGAGAAAATATGAAATACTAACTCATATTTTATGTTATAGGTCAAATAATAGCTTGAACTGATATCTAAAGAATAATTGCCACCTTCCTTCATAGGTAAGATATTTTTAGATGCACAAAGTGACTTCTAACCATGGTGCTATCAGGGAATTCCTAGGAATTCCCTTTTCACCTCCTACAAGATTTTTCATTACCCATGATAAATTTCTCACGAAGGATAAAATTTTCAAAGGAACTCTTTTTATCAAATCATATTTCTCCATCTATTGATAGCTCCATTATTCTAGCTATACTTTCTTTTGTCACTTGTGAAGTTATTCCCCAAAGGGTAACAATACATATTTTGAAGGTGTGAGAAAAACTATAACCTAACATCCTTATAAAACCCATGCATATGTTCAAAATAACTCATCTAACTAAATTTTGTAAATATTGTCACTACTTCAGAGTTTCAATATATCAATGTAGGATCTTCTAGCTCATTATGTACAAGTGACACCCTCATGGCTAATAGGATGAGAAAGGAAAAACATCAATAGAATAGGAGCCAAAAGTATATCAATATGAGGAGAATTATGGATTATCCAAGCTCATGAAAACCTTTGCATGATGGAAATCATGGATCAATCAAGCTAGTACCAACATAAATACTCATCACAATGGTCTATCTAAACAATGAGGTTGAGAGATTATGATGTAATGATGGCATTCAATTCTACATATGTGGGTGAATTTAACCCATTTTGATAAGACTTATAATCATTTCATCCAAAATTAGCAGCAAATCAACAATCTTTCCAAATTGAGAAAGTGATGAATGTAGAAAATAGGGCTATTTATGGAAATAATGTTTCCTCCCCTAGGGATAAAAGAATTTCCAGTCCTCAAATAAAAATATTGATTGGTGTAAAAAATGTACCACATAGTTAGACTTGAACATTTGAATGAATAAATACAAGAATTTGTACCTATTCATACCTATTAGAGAGGGGTCATCAAGATGATGAAGACTCAAAATCAAAATGGCAATAATTGATAGGTAAAGAAGTTGAAAGGTCCTCTATAGTTTGTACATGTGAAGGATCATTGAATGGGGATTTGAAAAGGTGTCTTTGGAGATGTTGTGTAAAGGAAAATTACGCTGCCTTATGAAGAAAACTTTATCAATATCAAAATTGTCTTCAAGAAGTAATATTCCACTACAATGTTCTAGCAGCAATTAAATTTTAGACATCCAATAGTGCTTGAATAAATCATGATCAAGGATGTTGCAACCATTTCATTAGTAGATAACACCTTATCATGGAAACTAGGTAAAAACCATATCCTAGAAAATCTGGCTCTTTTATAGGAGAGAACCACACAAACACTACAAGAAAGAAGTTGTGCTTATGAAGGTTTGAAATAATAACTGTCAGGCTAGGCAGTAACTCCTAAAGGAAAAAATGATTCGTATGTTTATTCCTTCAGGGTGGCCTTATTATATACATGAGGGAGAGACTGTTCAGTTCATCTCCTGATGACTGTTCACATTACTTATTTATTTATTTACATTATGTTCACCCAATCCTGATGATTAGGTGTCAACATTCCCCCGCTTAATATGAAGGGATGTTGGTGAGTCCAAGCATCATTCTGAATCATTCAAGCTTTTCTCTTCCAAGTGCTTTGGTGAAGATGTCTGCAATTTTCTCATTTGTGGAACAATGGCGGAGATGGATTGTTTGGCCTCAACATGATGTCGGATCAAATGATATTTAGTATTGATATGCTTTGTACGATCATGAAACTTTGGGTTCTTGGCCAACTTTATTGCAGAGGTGTTGTCAATCATGAGTGGATTTGATTGTACTTGTTTCACCTGCAAATCTTCAAGAATTTTTCTGAGCCACACAATTTCTTTTGTTGCTTCAGCTACTGCCACGTATTCTGCTTCTGTTGTGGAATCTGCTGGAAC
>APFE030428160.1:0-10826 GCA_000404065.3 Pinus taeda
AAAACAAACAAACAATATAGTAATAACAATTATTAAATAATAATAATGATTAGTGTAATAGTGTTACAAAATAATAAAACATAAAACAAATGAACATAAAATTATTAATATAGTAATAACAATTCTTAAATAATGGTCATGATTAGTATAATATTGTTACAAAATAGTAAAACATAATATTACTAAAACAAACAAACAATATAGTACTGTAAAGTAAAAGATAAAACATAAAACAAACAAACAATATAGTAATAACATGAATTAAAATTATTAATATAGTAATAACATAAATTAAATAATGATAATGATTAGTATAATAGTGTTACAAAATAAGTAAACATAAACAAATAACAAACAAAAATATAGTAAAGACAGAATTAAAATTATTAAATATAATGATAATTGAATTAATAATGATTAATGATTTAGTATAATATGTTACAAGATAGTAAAACATAAAACATTAAAACATAAAAACAAACAAAACAATATAGAATAGCATAACTAAATAATGATAATGATTTAAGTATAATTAGTGTTACAATATATAAAACATAAAACATAAAACATAAAACAAAACAAAAAATATAGTAGTAGTAACATGAATAAAATTATTAATATATTAATAACATCAATTAAAATAAAATTATAATGATTAGTATAATAGTCTTACAAAAATAGTAAAATATAAAACATAAAAAAATATTAGTAAGAACATGAATTAATATTATTAATATAGGGTAATAGCAGAGTTAAAGGATTGATAATTATTAGTATAATAGTGTTAAAAATAGTAAAAACATAAAACCAAAAACAAACAAACAATTATAGTAATAACATGAATTAAATAATGATAATGATTAGTATAATAGTGATACAAAATAGTGTTACATAATAGTAAAACACAAAACATAAAATAAACAAACAATATAGTAGTAACATGAATTAAATAATTTTAATGATTACTATAGTAATCTTACACTTAGACTCAAAAGAGATTATCAACCTCTTCAACATGTACATCCCTGTGAAAACTGTGGAAAAGAAGTCCTACTAGGACTCCATAGGAACCCAAGCAGATCTAGTCAATATGGAGAACATCATCATAGCAGAAGATCTCAATCTTACTCTCCTTTCAATAGACAAGACAAGAGGCAGCATTGCTCGAGATCCAGCAAGGGAATGGGCAGAGGACCTTATGCAGGACTGGGACCTCCTGGACATCAAGCCAATCTCAGGTAAGTTCACTTGGACTAACAAAAGAATTGGTCCTATATTTTTGCTAGATTGGATAGATTCTTAATTCAAAGCTCTTTTCTTCTGCTTGGATTAGAAGCTAGAGTTCACATTCTCCCTTGCAGCACTTCGGATCATAGACCCATCAGGCTGGAACTGGTGTTTCAGCTTGACCTTGGTCCAATCCCCTTTAGATTCAGCCCGCTCTAGACTAATGAATCAAACTTCAAGCATTTAGTTAAGGACATCTGGAGGCATCTAGTAAAAGGCTCCCCCTTTTTTGTCTCGGAGGAGAAGCTCATAAGAGTGAAAAGGACTTTAAAAAGCTGGGTCAAAACTCTACCCAATCCAGCAAATGAAAGAAAAATTCTTCAACACAGTATGGAAAGTCACCACCTCCAAGCTGAAACAGCTGATATAACCAAAGAATTTCTAGACAAAGAAACCCAGATTCCAAAAACTTCCACAAGGCTTGTCTAACAGAAGAAGAGTACTGGAGACCTAAGTCATGCAGTCTTTGGCTTAAAGCAGGGGATAGGAACTCTTCCTTCTTCCATAAACAAGCTTAGGCCAGGAAATGTACCAATGTTATTTCTGAAATTAAATATGGCACTATTACTGATAAATACAATGCAAGCATAAAAAAAGTTGCCTCCCTTCATTTTAAAATCCTATATAGCGAAGATAAAAATCTGGACCAAAGCTCTAATATGACTGACGTGGTTCCCTCCTTGATTACTGTTGAAATGAATCACTTTCTTGAAGCTAAAGTCACTAAGAATGAAGTCAAGGATGCCCTCTTTGACATGGAACCAGAAAAAGCCCTTGGACTGGATGGTTTTACAGCCAGATTCCTCCAATATTGCTAGTAGATTATGGAAAAGGATCTATACAAAATGTTTATCAAGTCCCAAGCTTGCCAGAAAATCGGAAGAAGCATGAACACTGCTTTTCTTTCTCTCAGACCCAAAGAGAAAGGAGCCAATACTTTCAACAAGTTTAGTCCTATATCGTTATGTAACATCAGTTATAAACTGATTACTAAAGTTATTTCTAATAGACTTGAGCTCATCCTCCCCAAACTCATTCCAGAAAGCCAAGGAGGATCCACTCAATTATGAGTCCCAAGGAAAAAGGTATGGTTGTCAAGCTTGATTTAGCAAATGCTTTTGATAGAGTCAAGCACAGTTTTATGCTAAAAGTCTTACACAAATTTGGATTTGGGGAGAACTTTATAAATTAGATTCGGGCCTGCATTTCGGGGCCTTGGATCGCTCCTTCAATAAATGGCAGAGCTGCTAACTTTTTCAAAGCCACGAGAGGGCTCAGGCAGGGGTTCCCACTCTCACCCCTTCTGTTTGTTCTTCAAGCCTCTGTCCTCAGCTTCTATTTAGACAAAAAAATTATGGATGAAGAAATTGTTGGGCTTTGTATAGCAAGAGGTGTTGAAAACATCAACCATGCCCTCTTTGTGGATGACACCTTTTTATTGGGAGCTGCCTCTGTGCTTATAGCCTCCAGATTTAAAGGATTCCTATATGAGTTTTGTTTGATTTCGGGAAGCAGTTTAAACATTGGAAAATGCCATATCTATTGCTGGAACACCACTTCCAGCATGCTCAATTCCATTTCCAGAACTTTTGGTTTCGAAGCTTCCTCAAACTAGAATTCCTTCAAGTATTTGGGCCTTCCTGTCTTTCTTAAAAGAGCCTTCAGCAGAGATTGGCTTCCCCAACTGGAGAAATTCAAGAACAAACTACTTTCCTGGGGCTTTTCTTGGCTCAACATTGCTAGTAAGTCCGTCCTCATTAAATCTGTGCTTAACAGTCTTCCCTTGTTTCAGTTTTCCGTTCTTCTTGCTCCCTCCGGGATTCTCAAAAAATTGGAGGAGATCATTAGGAATTTTTTTTGGGAGGGCGGCAAGAAAAATGAGAAAAAATTTCGTTAGTTGTCTAGGATTCCATCTCCAGACCGCTCTTAGAAGGAGGCTTGAATTCAAAAAATCTTGGAGTTCAAAATATCACCATGGGGGCTAAGCTCATTTGGAGGATTATAGATCCGAACCCTAGCTAGGCTCATCTAGCTCTTTGGAAAAAATATTTATGGGCAAACATTCCCGCTGTCTAGGCCATCCTCTGCCGCTTCTGAATTCACCCTTTTAGAGCTCTATTCAAAAGCTTGTCTTCTTATAAATACTCGTGCCTACTGGGTCCCTGGCAATGGAAAAAGGATGAACCTTTGGACAAACAAAATATGTACAAGGAGACGCTAGGAGATTTCCCCTCCCTCCAATGGTTGCGTAGGTGGATGGATGTTGGTATGCATTCCCTGTGGGATATCTCAGTCTGGAAGGAACCTCATTGGCCTGGATGGAAAATTGAAACGCCCCTAGATTTGGTTATAGAACGCGAGGAACTACTCTCCAAACTTCATGTATTAGCTCCATTACGGATGGGAAGCAAGGATACTAGAGGTTGGGGTGTGCACGCTGGTGGTTATTCTATTGCTCAGGGATACGCCAAGCTGTGCAAGCACCCCCACCCATGTGGCCATGAATCCAGAGCCTTGGAAAGGGATTTGGTACCACCCTTCACTGCCAAAAATTTATTTTTTCAATTGGTTGTTATGCCATTCCAAAATCTTGACTGACAATAATCTAGTGAAGCGTGGCTTCCACGACCCTTCAAGGTGCAGACTTTGCAAGGCAAACTAGGAAACTGTTTCACATTTGATGCTAGATTGCTCCTTTAATTTGCAGATCTGGTCCGTGCTGCTGGACACTTTGAGTCCCAGCTTCGAGTTTCCTTCCTCCACTGCTAGTTTTTTTGATAGATGGCTGCAAAGGTACCTTGGTCCTCCTCCAGAAAACAAAATTATTAAAGAGGCTTGGTTAATTCTCCCTAAAATTATCTACTGGCAGATCTAGCTAGAGCAAAACAAAAGGATTTTCCGAAACTGCGAGCAGGACGTCAAACTAGTGGCAGTTAAAATAAAATGCCAGTTAAAAGAGTGCCTGAGATACCTTAAAGATGATTTAAATCTCACCCAGCAGGATACAAATAGGCTCTTCTCTCGATCTACAACTCCAAAAATTGGTAAAGAGTATCCCCCTCCTAAAAGTTTGACAAATAAGGGTTACAGAAAACAAGCTCGAGGGATGGATTGCAATATAGTAATTATAATTATAATTATACTATAATTATACTTATTTAATTCATGTTATTGCTATATTGTTCGCTTTTTTTATGTTTTACTAAATTGTAACACTATTATAGTAATCATTATCATTATGTAATTCATGTTATTAATATATTGTTTGTTTGTTTTATGTTTTATGTTTTACTATATTGTAACACTATTATACTAATCATTATAATTCGTTAATTCACGTTATTACTATATTAATTCATGTAATTACTATTTTGTTTGTTTGTTTTATGTTTTATGTTTTACTATATTGTAACACTATTTTGTAACACTATTATACTAATCCTTATCATTATTTAATTCATGTTATTACTATATTAATAATTTTAATTCATGTTGTTATTATATTGTTTGTTTGTTTTATGTTTTACTATGTTGTAACAGTATTTTGTAACACTATTATACTAATCATTTTCATTATTTAATTCATGTTATTACTATATTAATAATTTTAATTCATATTATTACTATATTAATAATTTTGATTCACATTATTACTATATTGTTTGTTTGTTTCAGGTTTTATGTTTTGCTATTTTGTAACACTATTACACTAATCATTATCATTATTTAATTCATGTTATTACTATATTGTTTGTTTGTTTTATGTTTTATGTTTTACTATTTTCTAACACTATTATAGTAATAATTATCATTATTTAATTCATTTTATTACTATATTAATAATTTCAATTCATGTGTTTAGTATATTAATAATTTTAATTCATGTTATTACTATATCTATAATTTTGTATGTTATTATACTATAAATTAAAATGATTTAATCTTGTTATACTATCGTAGTTGTTTGTTCATGTTTTTGTTTAACCATTTTATAAGCACTATTTTGTAGCCTATTATAATATGATATCTATTTACTTCATGTTATTACTTATAAATAATTTATTTAAATCATGTTATTACCATATTAAAATTTTAATTCATGTTATTACTATATTTGTTGTGTTTTTTATGTTTTAAATGTTTTACTATATTGTAACACTATTATATATCATATATTAATTGCATTCATTTATTATTATATAGTTTGTTTGTTTATGTTTATCTTTACTATTGTAAACACTATTATGTAATCATTATCATTATTCTAGTTCATGTTATTAACTAATTGTTTGTTTGTTCTAATGTTTTATGTTTTATTATTTTGATAAACACTCTTATACGATATTATCATTATTTAATTCATGTTCTTATATAAGTAATCTTAATTCATTTATTACATATTCTTTCTTCATTTTAATGTTTTAAATGTTTTACTATTTTTGTAACAATAAATAATTCATTAATATTATTTAATTCATGTCATATTATATGTTGGTTGGTTTTAGGTTTTAAGTGTTTACTTTTTGAACACATTACACTATCATTATCATTATTTAATTCATGTTATTATTATATTAATAATTTTAATTCATGTTATTAATATATTGATTATTTATTTGATTGTTTTATGTTTTTCTATTTTGTAACACTATTATACTAATCATTATAATTATTTAATTCGTGTTATTAATATATTAATAATTTTAATTCATGTTACAACTATATTGTTTGTTGGTTTTATGTTTTATGTTTTACGATTTTGTAACACTATTTTGTAACACTATTATAGTAATCATTATCGTTATTTAATTCATATTACTACTATATTGCTTGTTTGTTTTATGTTTTATGTTTTATTGTTATGTTACACTATTTTGTAATACTATTACACTAATATTTATCATTATTTAATTCATGTTATTAGCATATTATTTGTTTGTTTTATGTTTTATGTTTTAATATTTTGTAACACTACTATAGTAATCATTATTATTATTTACTCATGTTATTACTATATTAATAATTTTGATTCATGTTATTACTGTATTGTTTGTTTGTTTTATGTTTTATGTGTTACTATTTTGTAACACTATTTTGTACCACTATTACACTAATCGTTATCATTATTTAATTCATGTTATTACTATATTAATAATTTTAATTCATGTTATTACTTATTGTTTGTTTGTTTTATGTTCTATGTTTTACTATTTTGTAACACTATTATACTAATCATTATCATTATTTAATTCATGTCATTACTATACTAATAATTTTAATTCATGTTATTACTATATTGTTGTTTTGTTTTATGTTTTACTATATTGTAAGACTGTTTTGTAACACTGTTATACAAATCATTACCATTATTTAATGTATGTTATTACTATATTAATAATTTTAATTCATATTATTACTATACTGTTTGTTTGTTTTATGTTTTATGTTTTACTACTTGCAACACTATTTTTAACACTATTATACTAATCATTATCATTATTTAATTCATGTGATTACTATGTTGTCGGTTTGTTTTATTTTTTATGTTTTACTATTTTGTAGGACTATTATACTAACAACTATCATCATTTAACTCATGTTATTACTATATTAATAATTTTAATTCATGTTATTAATATATTAATAATTTCAATTCATGTTATTACTATATTATTTGTTTGTTTTATGTTTTATGTTTTTCCATTTTGTAACACTATTATACTAATCATTAGCATTATTTAATTCATGTTATTACTATATTGTTTGTTTGTTTCATGTTTTATGTTTTACTAGATTGTAACACCATTTTGTAACACTATTATACTAATCACGATCATTATTTAATTCATGTTATTACTATATTGTTTGTTTCTTCTATGTTTTATGTTTTACCATTTTATAACACTATTTCGTAATACTGTTATACTAATCATTATCATTATTTAATTCATGTTATTACAATATTCTTTGTCTGTTTATGTTTTATGTTTTACTATATTGTAACACTATTTTGTAACACTATTATACTAACAATTATCATTATTTACTTCATGTTATTACTATCTTGTTTGTTTGTTTTATGTTTTATGATTTACTATATTGTAACACTATTGTGTAATACTATTATACTAATCATTATAATTATTTAATTCATGTTATTACTATATGGTTTGTTTGTTTTATGTTTTATGTTTTAGTATTTTTGTAGCATTGTTATACTAATCATTATCATTATTTAATTCATGTTTTTCCCCTGGAAAAAAGTCGTAATTTCTATTATAGATGAGAAATTACATTTTGTATATGCCGCAGCATTCATATTTAGGCATGAAGCCTAACAAAGATCGTGGTCCGTAGGACTAGTACAGATTCAAAACTGTTATCAGTAAGTACTCCACACAGGGGGCTAGTTAGATCTTCAATATTGTTATCAAATAAAACTCCACGCAGGGAGAAAAAGGTCAAAATTGTGCTGGCCGATCTCTACGCAGAGAGTCTTGTACTTAGATGTAATGTAATAGCTGAAATTATAAACAATAAATACATGTTATATGCAAATAAACAATATATAGGTGATCTAGCATCAATGCCCTGCATCCATGAGGTCGTCAAAAGGCCGATGATAGTGCTGGAAAAACTGTCCATCGAGCTCCTCCTGTATCAACCACTGATCTCCTTGCCTGAGCGCAGCCTCTTTGGAAAGGTGATCCGCAGAGGTGTTCTGTTCCCTGTAGATATGAGTACATGAGAATGAGTCAAAATATGTAATGAGCCTTCTTGCATCATCCAAAATGTGACTCAATGTAAATGTATGACATTGTGAAGTGTTATTCAGCCAGCTGCAAACAATTTTAGAGTCCCCAAATAATTGTAAGTGTCTGCAGTTTTTTTGGATGGCATAATGTATGATATGTTTGGCAGTGCAAAGTTCGGCATAGTTGTTTGTACCACGTCCCAGGTTTATTTGCAATTTGAAACAGTGGGTGTCGGATACATGTAGTATCGCACCTCCGCCACAGCCGGTTTCTTGGGCTGAGCCATCGAAGAAGGCCCAAGGTTTAGATTTGTCGATGTTCAGCGGATTGAGAATTCGAGTCGGGGCAGAGGTATCCTCGTCTGGAATGATATTGTAATCAGCAATGGTATTAAGAAGAATAGAAGGCCAGTGGGGAGCATGATGGTCAAAAATTGCCTTGTTCCGGGCAATCCAGATCGCCCAGCATGCCAGCAGAGGGATATTGCGCGATTTTCCTGAATGTTGCTGGAACCATGATTCCCAGGCCTCAAGGATAGAGTTTCCCTGCCAATCCTGTAACTGAGGGATATGTCCAGTGAGTAAATTCTAGAACTGTTTAGAGATATTACAGTGTAGGAATAGATGTGCAGTGCTTTCCTCCTCATTTAGACAAAGATGACAACGATATGGACCATGGAATGAGCGTTTCATCAGATTTGTGCTCGTGGGAATTTTGTCAAAAAGAATATTCCAGAATAGGAGTCTGGTGCGAGGAGCAGATTTGAGTTTCCAAAGAGCCCGCCATGTGGGATGAATAATGGGAGGTCTGATAGGTTCAATGAGAGTAAGGTATCCCATCTTAGGTGAGTATGTCCCATTCTTGGCCAGTGCCCAAATGATTTCATCAGGACCCTCTGTAAGTCTAATATGCGCCTGGGATAGTGCCGCCGTATACTCGTTCCATGCATTGTGCCGGGATTGCCAGATTGTGTTCATTGAGCCAGGCCTGATGTAAGAATGTAGAGCGTTCAGGATCGCCAATATGAGTGATGTGGGTAATACCCCTGACCTTGAGATGATCAATAAGTTCATTGGCCAGTCTGTGAGCATTGCCGTAGCCAACCCATGGGTCCTTTCCAATGCGAACGGAGTTTCCTTCCCGAATACACCAAGTTAGTCCGTCCCTGAGGAGGGGAATAGTGTTGACTACAGCTTTCCAAATACTAGATATATTTAGAGTATTCGGCTGTGTGCAGAACCAGTCGAGTATGTTGAGGGGTTTGATATATTTTGCATATGCCACCTTGGTCCATAAACTTTCCGATGTGAGTAGTTTCCATCCCAGCTTGGCCGCCAGTGCTTTTGAGAATAAGTCAAGTTTTTTGATTCCCCAACCTCCCCAAGATTTTGGTTTGGCTATAGTGTCCCATCTGACCCACGCAAATAGCCTGCCTGGTTTCTGTCCAGCCCATAAAAACTGACTATAGATATGCTGTAGACGATGTAGAATGCCTTTAGGAATCCAAGTTAGAGCCATCCAGTATACTGGTGTGGCTTCTATGACTGCTTTGATAAGGATCAATCTTCCAGCTCTGGAGAGGTATCGATGGTACCATATCTGGAGTCTCCTTTCCACTTTGGTGATGAGCCAAAGCCAATCCGCTATCTTATACCCAATTGGCTTCAATCTGAAGCCAAGGTATTTTATGCCATCGGCCAATGTCAGTGAGTTGAAAGGAAATCTCTGTAATGCGAAAGCAGTTTCATGTGCTGTACATCCCACCGTGGTGATGGTGGATTTCTGTACATTAATCTTCATCCCAGTGGCCATTTGGAATAAGTGCATGGCATGCTGCAAAGCAGTAGAGTCTCCAATGCTACCATTAAGGAAAATCAAGACATCATCCACAAATAAGAGATGTGTGAGGTAGAAATCCTCAGCTATTTTTATACCCATTATTTGTTGTCTTTCTCTGGCAGATGCAAGAAACCGGCTGAGTCCTTCCATTATGAGTAAAAAGAGCAACGGGGAGAGTGGACATCCCTGACGAAGTCCACGTTCTGTAGTGAAGAAATTGGTGGCTTCTCCATTTAGTAAGACACTGTAGTTGACATCCGTAATGCAGCTCATCGTCCATTTGATATAGGGGTAAGGAAACCCCAGATGGGTGAGAAGCAGCCGCAGATATAACCAATTTGATCGATCAAAGGCCTTGGATAGATCGACTTTTAGGATCATACCTTTCTGCTTTTTAATATGCATAGTATGCAACAGTTCCTGTGCTGATGCAACTGCCTCATGAATCTGTCTATGATGTAGGAAGGCAAATTGTTCCGAGGAGATATGCTGCGATAAGAAGGGCTTGAGGCGGTTTGCAATAGTCTTTGTGATGATCTTATAGAGGCAGTTGCATAGTGAGATGGGCCGAAAATCGTCGAAAGTTTTGGGAGCATTAAATTTGGGAATCAATGCTATGAAGGTCGATTTAATAGCCGAGGATATTCTACCCCTTTTTCTGCTGTCCTCCACAATATGAAGAAGATCATTTCCTAGGGTGTCAAAAAATGAGAGATAGAATTCGATCGTCCAGCCGTCCGGGCCGGGGCTCTTGTCCCTCTTAAACCATTTAAGTGTAGCCTCCAGCTCTGCCATTGTGACTTCTTTCATAAGTTCTTCAGAGTCCTCCTGGTTAACGAAGCTAGGAAAGAGTTCAATGATCCTCATTATTTCTAGGATGTTTACATCAGCTGGGGCCTTGTATATACCTCGGAAGTGTCCAGTGGCCAAATTGGCCAGGTTTCT
>APFE030428167.1:14700-30742 GCA_000404065.3 Pinus taeda
GCGCCCCCCCCCCCCACCTTTTTGACATCAGAGGGGGGCAGTTCGCCTTGCAATTGTTGTGAGTCGTGGATTTTGAAAAGCAATAACAACCTTTAAATTAGTGGCGATCTATGTCAAGGTGGGGTAAAGCCACCAAATTAAAAATAAATATATAAATACATATTTGTCTATATTATGAGTCAGGAAATCAAATAACTAATATGCACGGTCACATGAGTGATAAGGTGGCAGTCGCATATGGAAGGCTAGGTGGCATAACGTTATTTTAGGCAGTGTTAAGCACTGAGAAGGTTGGAGTATGATGGGAAATGGTGGCCATTGATCACAATTAATAAGGGTTGTTGGATTTTATTCGGGGGTGCAAGTCTATTTTAGCATTCATGCTAGTTGGTGCACTATATGTTATTGGGTCGTTGGATCAAAGAGATCGTGATCATCGGATGTCATCAGGGTGCAACTTCATTTTAAAACCCTTTGCTAGTGGGAACTTGATGTTCATGTCGGTCATCGAACCAAAAAAGTTTAGGTCATTAGATCTAGAAGGGACGTTGTCATAATTCAAGATGGAATTTGGTACAATCAATAACATGATGACATTAATTTAACACCAAAATGCTTAGCATGGTGTAAATGTGGAATGATGTGAACATTAAATGACAAGTATTCACCATAATTGAGGTTATCAGGTTATCAATTCTCATTTTCCAGCGTTCTTTGATCCTTATTTGCTTTGTACAGTCAAAGGAATTATCTTTTAATCACTGGTTCAAGCTCAGAGTGGACTTTGAAGCTTACCATTCTAGTCTCTTGGAAACAAGTAAGCTTTCAAAAGCCTCATTGTATTATAATAATAGTAGCTCGTAAATTTTATGGATTTAGAATGACTATTAAACATGAGAATGAGGTTTTCATTAATACACCAATGCAAATCTGGGACAGCAACATACACAACATCAACATGCATTTCTTTAAATCTCAATTAGAGATGAATGGCCAATCCGATAACTTAGAAATTTATCTATTAAATATTGGTTTACTTAGGGATGCATTAATGGATATTCATTTTAACCCTGATATAATTGTTATTTTAGCTGGTTATGATGATCTCTCAACTCAAAATATGAGGTTAACTCTGAAAGGAAAGAAAATTAGTTATAAATACTTGAACAAGGAATTTATAACTCGGGCTAAAAATGAAAAATTGAGTAGTTTAAAAAATCTAGTTGAAAACCCTAATGAAGTAGTGAAAATTGAGTTACCAGTGGCAAGTAAGGTATTGAAGCCATAGTTTAAGGCGATGGTCTTTTTGTGGAGTGTCATTTTAGGATATCGCAATGACTTGGTTATGGATGAAGTTTTCCTTATGTGCTTAAGGTAAATAATGAAAAATCCCAATGAAACTAAGATTAATTTTTCAGAATATGTAGCTCAAAGTGTACATTTCCACCTCGGCGTTATGCCATCTCTTGAGTTATTCAAACATGTTACCTATCTCATGCATCTATTCCTATTTTTTTATTTGAAATATTTGTTAGTAAAGGTCTATTCTCAGGAATTAAAGAGTGCAAGAAAGAGTGTAGAAAGTTGACAAGTGGACTAAAGTATTATACCCAGAGAGTATACAGGTAGGTTCTGTTAAATTTGCAAATTGTTTCTTGTTTCACATTCAATCAAAATTGCTTGATAAATCCTCGAAAGAATGCCAAAGTATTTCAGAAAGATTTTACAGTTAAAAATAAAACTAGTATAGGGAACTCATATCTTTTTTATAAGTACGCAATCAGAAGAATATATGGGTTTAAAGGTCAACCCTATTATCTACCAAAATTTGTTACCCTGTAGTTTTTTGCTTTAGAAGTAGAGAGTCAAAGGCTATATGTTGATGATGTTCACTTTGTGTCTAAAAATAAAAAGTTAATGATTGCAATGCAATTTGAAATTTTACCTTTTCTAATTAGAAATAGCTATGCTTTGGAAATCATTGAGAAGGATTTAATTCATATGGTTTGGAAAAGGATTGTGCTTGGAAATATGATCCATTGCAAAACTGACTTATGAAGAAAGGCGGGTTTATCTGCTTATATCCATATGTATGATCCTAAGGTTGGCAATTTGGGCAATATTTATATATGGACTTAAAACAATGATAAAGAAGCAAGTTTGCAGGTATTTGAAGAAGTTACAGTTGGGATATTAGAGATGGAAATTGAACTAGTTCAAGAAAATTCTACTATGAACACAGAAGTAGAAAAGTTTGCTATTGTATAGATGTCAGATGTTGTAGAGAATTCTTTGTTTACGAACTATAATTGTTAGGAACTACAACTAGAAACAAGTGTAGTTGATACAAAATTCGATGAACAAGGTTGCATTGTTAAGAGAAAACAAGAATATGATGAAGACACCATTTTCCAAAATATTAATGAAGAATTATTAGAGCAAGTAAAAGATTTGTTGAAAGAAATGCAACCTAAAGAATCTGTAGGTCCAACTGTGCTCGTTTCCATGAATGTAAATACTGAAAATTTTACAAGGGAAAAGGATAAAGAAGTGATGATTGTTGCAACGAGAATTGAGGTTACAAAAGAATCGTCTAGTGAGGCAATGATTTCTAGTGCATGTTACAAGTTCCTATCATCCACTAATTTTGATCAAATACCTTTAAGTTAACTATATTCAACCAAATATCAACTATAGAACATATCTCATTGGTTCCATAACTACTTCAATAATGTTGATTAGGTCAAGTGTCTGATACAGATTGGTTGAATGGCATAAGCAAGCAAGAGAAGTGGTTGCAAAAAGACTAATAAACTCTACTGCTAGGAACAAAAGGTTGCAAAATCTATTACCCAGGGTTGAAGTACAGTTGAATAATGCTAAGGTGTTTTTCAAAAGCAAAGAAATAATATTAAAGCATTGGAAAATAAGATAGTCAGTTTATCAAGCTTTCCTAAGGATGGCACTATTATAAAACAATTATTGGAATCAAAGGATAAATAAATGAGATATCTAAAAACATCTTTAAAGTCTTATGAGTTTGAGCTCTCAAATTTAGTTGGAGCATAACAACATAAAGAAGATGAAGAAAAGAAAGTGAAAGGATTGCAAAGAATGTTCAATATAAAAGAAGCACATCTTAAATATTCTAAGAAACAAGTTGCAAACCAGATTAAAGAATTTGAGGAAAGGAGAAATGATATCAAAGTAAAATAAATGAATATAAAGAAAAATTTTATCATGTTCTTCAAAAAGGAACCGTGGGAAATATTGATCCAAATAAAATTGAGTTATTTGAAATAAAGGTTGTTGAACTGGAAGAAAAAATTAAAAATAAAGAATGGGAGAAGGAACAACTTGTGTAGAGTTGGGTGAATGAGGTTAAACATAAAGATGAGACCATTAAAGGAGTGTAGTCAATATTAAAGGAAAACAAAAAAGAATTGCAATCCTTGCAAACATAAATACAAAATACTATGTTGGCAAGAGCCACACTAATTCATGATGCAAGGAATAAAATATGGGAAATGATCAATGAAAGAATCACTAGGATTAGACCTTCTGTGAACGCTATGCTTGACTATGAAACAATTATCATTGCTAAAACTCAGATAGACATGAAGAACATGATTCCTGCAGTGGATGAAAGACTAGAGGAGGTTCAGGTGATTATTAATTTTTTAAATTTAGTTAATGAAAAAGCTATTAAATTATTCGGTTTGCCTAGAATATTTGATTTTTTTATCAGTCAAAGAAAGGAAGAAGGCGATGAATGAAATGAATGTTGAACTCCTTAAAGATAATAGAATTCAAAGAAAAATGGGGATATATTCAAAGGTTCAATATTCCATCTTTTTGGACTTATTTGGGTTGGCTTATATCAGACAAACAATTTCAATATGCGGACAAAGAGGCTCAAGAAGGTCAGGGCTATGCATTAACAGGTAGTGAAGAAGCAGTTTATGCACAATTATTAGTAAATTCTCTAAATTTCAAGGGTTTCAATATATTAGCTCTTTTAGATAAAATGATTCAACAAAATCCAAATTCTCCTTATCAACTTTGGTTTGAACTTGGCATAACGTATTTAAAAATCAAGAACAACAATAGTCACACCAACTAAATGGGACAAATTTATGAAGTTGAGAAGATATTTTATTCACCAGACTATTCCTCCTCCAGTTATACAGGGTACCAAATTGGTCCAACGTTTGTAGTCACTAATCGAGGAGGTTGTAGAGATAGAATAAGGGGAAGCATTTCTAGTTTTCCAAAGGCCTAAGAAGAAAAACATTCATGCTAAAAAAGGCTTGACAGTTGACACTTTAGCAAGAGGAAAAACCAAAGTTACTAAATGATATTCAAAGCATATTAATCTATGTCGCAAGTAATTAATATTTTTTAGAGTATGTAATGTACTTTTTTAATTAAAGGAGAGTTTTTGGAAATTTGTTTATGAAGACCTCAATTTGAGTTGGAGGATGTTGGCTTTTTTGTAGGTAAACCTTTTGTTTGAGTAGGAACTTGTTCATGATGATAGTGTAATTTTATTATATGAAATTATAATTAATGATGTTTCTTTCAGACATGTTACTTCATTTATTTCTTTTCGGATCCACAATGGTTGAAAATTTGACCCAAGATTTTTGAATGATATGTTGCAGGCTAGAATTATATCAATACATGATGTTGTATGATTTCTTTGTGTGTTTTGTTTGAAATACATATAAAGACTAGCAATATATGTTTTATGTTGGACTCGACGACATCTAGAAGGTGTGGGACTTTTAATACCAGCGTGGAAGTATAATTGTAATCATTGTACAAACTTAATTAGTATATAATACATATCATGATTAACATATAAAGAAATTATAAAATTTTAAAAGGTAATGTGACAATTATGAGTTCTCTTTATTTTATATGTAGGTGTATTGGCCAGGTGTTTATCATTCACTTTTTAGCATCCACATTTCCAACACATTTGATTACTTTTCAGGGGACTCGTTACAAAAATATTTTGTTCATAGTGTTGTCTTGGGTCATCGTTCTATTAGTTGAGTTATGTCAATTATTTCTTCTCCAGGTTGTACAATGGTCGTTCTTCTAGTTGCATCACGTTAGTGATTCCTTCTCAAAGCTATGTAGTGGTGTATTTTGTAGTTTGTTCGTTGTGTCCCCAAGAGCCAAAGCAGTGTAGATGGTTCTACCAGCTATGTGTTGGATGATAGTGACCCAGGTGGATATTAGTGAACACTCATCTATTCCACTTAGACCCCCACCATTATTTCTTCGATTTCCTTAAATATAGCACAGTTTACTATTTTTAGCAATTTTTTGGGTCCTAAACTTTCATAGTCGTTTTGAGGCCTTAAACGATGATTTTTTGGAAAAACGCGCAAACCCAAAATTAATTTTTTGGGTTTATAATTTCAATTTTTAGTCCTCATATAGATATTTCTAATAGGGTATCATACATATCAAACGAAGATCATATGTCAAATTTACGACCCAGGGAAGTTGATGTACCAACTAACCCCAAGAGGGCCCAAAGACTTTTGGTGTTTCATCTCCTAGGGTTAGCTTTTTGGATGTTTATGGTTTTCCATTATTTCTCAATTAAAAAAATGCCTATGAGCCTCATTGTAACACAATTTAGAAGGCATGTAGCCTCCATATCTCTTCTTAGAGATAGCTACCATTGCCCCAGCTAGTTTGTTTCCGTTATGCATGTAAACAGTTTTTCAGTATTTACTATTAATGAATTGAAGTTTAGTTTTCACTTTAGCTCTATGTTTCTATTTAAATATGTATTGTATTTCATTTCATTAAGCATAAATTTAGATCAGTGGTATCACAGTTGTCTTATTTCTCTTTGTTTTCTATGCATGTCCCCAACGAGGTCAGTGTATAAGGAGTTAGGACTTGAACTAGCTGAACCTTTGTAAAACCCACCTCAATGAGCCAAATGACCTTGGAAGAAAAGAAAGATGAGGGAGCAGGAGATCCTTTGAAAATCTCAAAGAATCCCTTGAATGACAAAGGAACGAGATGATGGATAACTTTTCCTAGATCCTTCTACAAGTATCAATGGGCGAAGCATCTTCATATGATTTCCACCTTGGAGGCACCACTCCCTTTAAGGTATAATTTAACTATGACATTTTTGTATTTGAATGCCATATAGATGCAGATGTTGTAGATAAATGCTTAAATTTGTTGGAAGGGTATTTTTCAGTTCATGATTTTTCCAATAGGAAAAATATTACATTTGCACTCCTCAAAGTCGTCCACCACGTCAAGGATTGGTGGGAAACCTACTATGAACATAGGGACAAGAATGATCCCTCACTGTTTTCAATCGCACCCACTTGGAATTATTTCCAAGAAGTTGTCAAGGAACAATATTACCCTATTGGGAACTATGAAGATAAGTACATAAAATGGACCACATTGCGATAGGAAAAGGACCAAGAACCTCATCTCAACAATGGTCGTTAACTGGTTGGGCCTACTGACCATACCACACCGGCATCCATACACCATCGGGTGGCTCCACCAAGGACAAGATCTTTGTGTCATCCAACAGTGTTGCCTTCACTATGGCATCAATCCCTTCATGGATGAGGTATTGTGTGATGTTTCTCCTCTTGAAGTTTGTGATGTGTTATTGGTCCAACCATAATTGTGGAAGAATCATGTCGTGTGTGAGTCCAAGTATATCATTGTCACTATTTCTTTTGGAAATAATTTATACAAAATATCGGAGGTAGCCCTGTCGACCACCATCTCTTTAATCTCTGCTAAGCAATGCAATAAGATCATCTCACAGACTTAGAAATTTGTTTTCTTTTGTAATTCACTCTAAAAGTAAGGGGAAGATTGTGGCCACATTCATGGCCCCCAAGAAGGGCTCCCCAACACATCAGAAGCAGGTGGATAAGATCTTGGAAGAATACAAGGGAATCTCCTCCTTACCCATAGGGGTACCTTTGCATTGTTAGGTCAAGAATTCAATCGATCTGACTCCCATGCACCTCTGCCCAATGGGTCAATATACCACTGCTCCATTCTAGAAAATTAATAAATCAAGAGTAGATCTAGGAATTGCGGCAGAAAGGGAACATTTGACTAAGTTCCTCACCTTATGGGATCCCAATTGTACTTGTATAGAAGAAGGATGGGACCTGGAGGTTGTGCATTGATTATCAGGCACTAAAAAAAATCATTGTCAAGTATCTAATCCCACGAATTGGTGACCTTTTTAACCAGCTCAAGGGGGGAATTATTTTAGCAATATCGATGCGAGGTCTGGCTATCACTAGGTTCTAATAGAACCCACATATGTATGGAATATTGCCTTCAAATCCAAGGAGGTCCTTTTCGAGTGCTTGGTCATGCCTTTCGGGTTGACAAATTCCCCTGCAACATTTATGAGGTTGATGGATGACATCTTATGGCCCTTCACCAATTCGCTCATGGTTTTATACATGGATGACATGCTCATCTTCAATAAGAGTTGGGAAGAGCACCTGCAACTCATTCGGCAAGTCCTTCAAACCTACGACAACACAAACTATGTTCCAACTTGGATAAATGCACCTTTTGCATGATTCAAGTACAAAATATGGGTTACATCATTGAAGAGCAAGGTGTACATGTGGATCCGGCTAAGATATAAGCCATTCGGGATTAGCCAACCCCGACTACTATAATATAGCTTCATAACTTTTTGGGCCTTGCTAATTTTTATTGGAGGTCCATGTTGGGATTCTTTCATATCACTTGGCCTTTGAGTCAGGTTACCAAGGGCAAAGTGAAATCAAATTTTTCTTGCTCTGAGTTCCAATAGAAGGTGTTTGTTGAGATAAAGCGTTGTCTCCACTCTACACTTGTACTCACATTTCCATACCTATAACAACCATTTGAAAATGAGACAAATTCCTATGACTATGCTATTAGTGCAGTCCTCATCTAGCAAGCACATCCGATGGCCTATCACAGTGAGTCACATTTCAATACAATTCGAAAATACCCCACTTATGATAAAGAGATGTATTTTATCGTGCAGGTAATCCAAAAGTGGAAACATTACATTCTGGGGAAGGAGATGGTCATCCACATAGATCATTGACCTCTTCAGATCATACAGACACAAGGGAAGTTGCAGAACGATCGACATCAAAAGTGGCCTACATATTTGCAACAATTCCACTTGAACATTAAATACAAGAAGGGTAGCACCAATCATGTTGAATATTTCCTCATTCAGCCCCTAGTTGTAGTATTGACTACTGTTCTCAACTCTTGTGGCCACGAGACATTTGGATGGTCATAACTGTCAAAAATGATCCTGAGTTCACCACCACATACTAGATTCTATTGGATGGCAAGTGAGTTCCATATTTCCACCTCCAAGATGCATTATTATGCTACCTGGGCCACCTTTGTGTTCCTTCAAGCAAGCGTTGGAAGCTGATTTGGTAGGTGCACTACAGTCGGGTTGTGGGATATTTTGGTGTGGAGAAAATTATGGTCATACTACAGAAGTATTTCTATTGGCAAAACTCCAATATGTTGTTGGAAAATATATCAGATATTGCACTTCTTATGGCATCGAAAAACCAACTTTCAAGAAGCAAGGCCTGTACACGCCTCTAGCTACTCCCAGCTAGCCTTTGGAATCCATCTCCATGGACTATCTATCGATCCTCCCTTCTACCAAGCATGGCAATGACTATGTATTTTAGGTCATGGAAAAATTTTCTGAGATGGCTATATTGGTGGCCTACAAGAAGAGTATCACAACAGAGGACATTGCTAAACTCTTTAGACAAGTATGGGTACATTTTTGGATTCTACAAACCTTATATTAGATCGTGATAGTAGTTTCCTAAGTGCATTCAGGTCAAGCCTTTGGACATCAAGCTCACAAAGTCGACTGCATTCCATCCCCATATTGATGGCCAAATAGAGGTTGTCAACATGATGATAGTGCACATACTACACATGTACAACTCCAAGCATTCATGAACTTTGGATGAGAGTCTCCCTTATGTTTAGCACAATTATAACAGAGCTCTCCATAGTTCGACTAGTCACAATCCCTTTCAGGTGGGTCTAGGATTTCAACCATTTTTTCTTATTGATGTTGTCATCCCTCATGCAACTACATAGACAGAATCCACACATGTACAATTTGAAGTTGATAAAGAAACCAGATTTATTGAACTCATCCATCACACCCGTTAACAATTGCATGAAATCTTGGAAAAGTCTAATGCCAAGTACAAGCAGCGGAATGATCATCATCGAATGCCACATAGGTTTCAGGTGGGCGATAAAGTTTATATGAATTTGCAGAAAGAATGCCTTGTCAGAGCCCATTAGAAGCTCTAACCACTTTGATACAAGCCTCACATCATCACCAAGGCCATGGGAGATAATGCTTTCGATCTCAACATTCCCCAATTCCTTGGCCTACACTCAATTTTCAATGTGGACTGCCTTCAGCCATACTTTCCACCTTTGTTGGACACCTCAGACATTACAGAAAAATTAATACCAATAGAGCTCAACCCAAAATTCATGGAACAGGCTACAATTTATCAAATCATGAACACACAAATCAAGAAAACTTGCCAATAGAAGATCCAACTGCATCGGATCGTCAAATCTAACCAACTCCTTCACCAAGGAAAGTGGCTCACTAGGGACCAAGTTCAACAGAAGTTTCACCATCTCATGGAGGCACTCAACGCAATGGACGCCATTACTTCCTAAGGGGGGAGGACTAACCTAGGTGGATATTCGTGGCCACTTGCCTATTCCACTTCGACCCCCATCATTGTTTCTTTTAGTTTCCTTAATTGTAGAACAATTTACTATTTTTCACAGTTTTTCATGTCCTAAACTTTCAGAGTCGTTTTGAGGCCCTAAATAACGATTTGTTTTCGGAAAACATGAAAACTCTTTACCAGTGGCAAGGTTATGTAGTTTAAAGTTGTATTCCCCAAATAGATCTTTCTAACAAGGTATCCTATGTGCCAAACGAAGATCGTATGCCAAAGTTACGACCCCGTGAATCTGATATACCAACTAACCCAAACGGAGCCCACTAACTTTTGGCACTTCATCTCCTAGAGTTAGTTTTTTGGATGTTTAGGGTTTTCCATTGTCTGTAAATAATAAAAATTCCTCTAAGCCTCATTGTAACACATTTAAGAAGACATGTGGTTGCTACATCTCTTCTCAAAGATAGCTACCATCGCCCAAGCTAGTTTGTTTCCATTTTTCATGTAAACAATTTTTCAGTGTTTGTTATTAATGAATTGAAGTTCAGTTTTCATTGTAGCTTTGTGTTTTTGTTTAAATTTGTATTTTATTTTATTCCTACATAAATCTAGGTTAGTGGTATCGTAATAGTCTTCTCTTTCTCTATTTTTTTGTGCATGTCCCCAACAAGTTTGGGGTATAAGGAGTTAGGAATTGAACTGGTTGAACCTTTGCAAGACCGCCCTCGTCAACTTCGACTTCCTCCCATGGCAGAAAACAAAAAATATAAGGGAGCATGAGATAATTTCAAAATATTGCTTAAATAAGCCCTCAAGCAACAAAGGAATGAGATGATGGATAACTTTTCCCAAATCCTTCAGTGCGTATCAACGGGCGAAGCATTTTCATCTAGAATCCACCTTGGAGGCACCACTCCCTTTAAGGTACAAGTTAACTTTGACATTCGTGTATTTGAAGGTCAGATAGATGCAGATGTTGTAAACAAATTGTTAAATATGTTGGAAAGGTATTTTTCAGTTCATGATTTTTCCAATAGGGAAAATATTACTTTTGTACTCCTCAAAGTCATCCCCCACATTAAGGATTGGTGGGAAACCTACTGTGAGCAGAGGGACAAGAATGAACCCTCACTTTTTTCAGTTGCACCCACTTGGAATTCTTTATGAGATGCTATCAAGGAACAATATTACCCTGTTAGGATCTATGAAAATAAGTACATAAAATGGGCCATAGTGTGATAGGGAAGGGACCAAGAGGAGTCGGAGTTCAAAAATATTTTTCATACCTCGCGCAAGAAGTTAGCTATCAAGGATTCTTAATGGCATCTGGTACTCAATTTTTGTGACTTTCTACACAAATATATTCAGGATAAGGTGGATCTCCTCGACATTTCCTTGCTTGGCACCACATACCGATATGTTGTCGAGATCAAGCCGAAATTTAAGCAGAAGAAGCAAGACCTCATATCTGCAAATATGAAGCAAGCAAAAAGAACCCCCAAACCACAGAACAAAGGACAAATCCAAGCTGAGGTGACCCAAGACAACCCATCAAAGCCACAAACAAAGAATAGCACCACGAAGATGAAAAAGGACACAAGGAATTAGTGTGAGTTCCACAAGATCCCCACTCACAACACAAGCGAGTGTCGCACCAAGCAGTTTCTAGTGGCCGAGTTGAAGGCTTCAAATTCATATGCATGTTCTGACTCCGAGTCAGAACAAGACAAGGGGAATGAAAAAGGGAAGTATATAATTGGTGTGGATCCCAGTGCCACCGTTGTCACCACTAAGGTCCAGAAGATTGAGCCTGAAGATCTAAAGGAAGGGGAGTGTCTCTTCCTCCCATAGATGCGGGTGAAAGGGTACTTGTTGTAGTTCATTGTCAACAGCGGAAGCCAAAATAACCTCATCCTAGTAGAGTTCATTAAGTGGTTGGACCTATTGACCACACCACACCCGCAGCCATACACCATTGGGTTCCTCCACCAAGGAAGAGAGCTCGGCATCAGCCACCAGTGTCGCCTTCCCTATAACATCAAGCCTTTCATGGATAAGGTATTATGGGATGTTGCTCCTATTGAAGTTTGCGATGTGTTATTAGTCCAACCATACTTGTGGAAGTGTCATGTTGTGTATGAGTACAAGCCTTGCACTATCATTATTTCTTTGGGAAATAAGTTATACAGGATACCGAAGGTAGCCCCACCTACCACCACCTCTTTAATCTCTGCTATGCAATTCACTGAGATCATCTCTTAGACCGATTAATTTTTTTCTTTTTGATTCACTCTCAAAGTAAGGGGAAGGTTGTGGCCACATCGATGGTCCCCAGGGAGGGTACCCCCACACAGTAGAAGCAGGTGAATAAGGTCACGAAAAAATACAAGGATATATTCTCCTCACCAACATGGGCACTTTTGTACTATCAGGTCAAGCATTCAATCAATCTGACTCCTGGAGTATCTCTTCCTAATGGGTCGATATACCACCGCCCCATTTTGAAAAATGAACAAATCAAGTGGAAGATCTAAGAGTTGTTGTAGAAACGACACATCCAACCAAGTTTCTCACCTTATGGGAGCCCGATTGTACTTGTAAAGAAGAAGGATGGGAATTGGAGGATCTGTATTAATTATCGAGCACTAAATAAAATCATTGTTTAGAATAAGTATCCAAACCCACAGGTTGATGACCTTCTTGACAATTTCAAGGGGGCCAAGCATTTTAGAAATATCGATTTGAAGTTTTATTATCAACAGGTTCCAATAGAACCCACAAACGTATGGAATATTGCCTTCAAATACAAGGATGGCATTTTTTAGTGTTTGGTCATGCCTTTCAGGTTGATAAATTCCCCTGTAACTTTTATGAGGTTGATGGATGACATCTTATGGCCCTTCACCAACCTGTTCATGGTTTTATACCTAGACGACATCCTCATATTCAACAACAGTTGGGAAGAGCACCTGCAACACATTCGACAAGTCCTTCAAACCCTGAGGCAGCACAAATTGTGTGCCAACTTGTATAAATTCACCTTTGGAATGAGTCAGGTCCAATATTTGGGTTACATCATTGATGAGTAAGGTGTACATGTGGATTCAGCTAAGATCCAAGTCATTTGAGAATGGTCAGCCCCAACCAGTCTCACAAAGCTTCACAACATTTTGGGCCTTACCAATTTTTATTAGAGGTTCATGTTGGGATTTTATCATATAACTTTGCCTTTGATTCAAGTTACCAAGGGCAAAGCTAAAGCAAATTTTTATTGGTCTGAGTCCCAACATAAGGAATTTTTTGAGTTGAAGCACTGCCTCTGCTCTGCACATGTATTCATATTGCCAAACCTGCAACAACCATTTGAAATTGAGATAGATGCCTACGTCTATGCTATTGGTGCAATCTTCACCTAGTAAGGGAATCCCTTTGCCTATCACAATGAGACACTTTCCGATATAATTCAAAAATACCCTACTTATAATAAAGAGATGTATTCTATATGTAGGCATGTCGGAAATGGAAACATTACATTATGGTGAAGGGGACCGTCATACACACAGATCACCGACCTCTTCTGTTCATACAAACACAAGGGAAGCTACAGAATGATCAGCATCAGAAGTGGTCTACATATCTGCAACAATTCCACTTGAACATTAAATACAAGAAGGGAAACACCAATCATGTTGAAGATTTCCTCAATCGTCCCCCGGTTGTAGCATTGAATACTGGTCTCAACTCTTGTGGCCATGAGACCTCTAGATGGCTACAACTATACAAAAATGATCATGAGTTCACCATCACATACCATATGCTTGTGGATGGCAAGCAAGTTCTAGATTTCCACCTCTAGGATGCATTGTTATGCTACCTAGGCCACCTTTTTGTTCCTTCAAGCGAGTGTGCCAATCTAATTTATGAGGTGCACTATAGTTGAGCCGAAAGACATTTTGGTGTGGAGAAAATTGTGGTCATACTACAAAATTCATTTTATTGGCCAAAACTCTGACTGGATGTTGGAAAATATATCAAATCCCGCAATGTCCGTGTCATATCCAAGCCAACCATCAAGAAGCAAGGCTTATACACTCCTCTACCTACTCCCAGCTAGCCCTGGGAATCCATATCAATGGACTATATGTCGAGCGTCCCTTCTACCAAGCATGGTAAGGACTTGAATTTGTGGTCGTGGACAAATTTCTTAAGATGGCTATATTAGCGGCCTACAAGAAGAGTATCATAGCAGAAGACACTACCAAACTCTTCTTTGAATGAGTATGGGTGCATTTTTGGATTCCAGAAACCATTATATCATATTAGGATAGCAGGTTCCTGAGCGCATTTTGGTTGAACCTCTAGACATTATTAGACACCAAGCTCAGCAATTCAACTGCATTCCATCCCCACACTGATGGCTAGATAAAGGTTGTCAACATGATGATAGTGCACATACTACCCATGTACAATTCCAAGCATCCACAAACTTGGGATGAGAGCCTCCCTTATGTGAAACATAGTTATAAGAGATCTCTCCATAGCTCGACCTGTTGGAGTCCCTTTCAGGTGGGTCTAGGATTTCAACCATTATGTTTGATTAATGTTTCCATGCTTCATGCAACTACACAAACAAAATTTGCACATGTACGGTCCAAGGTTGATAAAGAAACTAGGTTTATTGAATGTATCTAACACGTCCGCTAGCAAGTACACAACATCTTACATAAGTCCAATGCCAAGTACAAGAAGTGGCATGATCGACATCAAGTGCCACATAAGTTTCAGGTGGGTGACAAAGTTTGGTTTCATTTGTAGAAATAATGCCTTATCAAAGCCCATAAAAATCTCTTAGCACTCTGATACAGGCCTTAAACCATCACCAAGGCCATGGGAGACAATGCTTTCGAGCTCAACATTCCCCCTTTCCTTAGCCTGCATCTAGTGTTCAACATGGACCTCCTTCTACCATACTTTCCACCATTGTTGCACACCTGAGACATTGCAGAACACCTAAAACCAATAGATCTCAACCCAAAATCCATGCAAAATCCCACAACTGATCGAATCATGGACACACATATCAAGAATACTCACTAATAGAAGATCCAATTGTATTAGGTGGTCAAAGTTGGCCAACCCTTGCACCAAGGTAGGTGGCTCGCAAGGGACCAATTTCAATCAAAGTTTCCCCATCTCATGGAGACATTCAATGCAATAGGGACCATTGCTTTTTAATGGGGGAGGACTAAACCAAGTGGATATTGGTGGCCACCCGCCTATTCCACTTGGACCCACACCACTATTCATTTTAGTTTCCTTAACAGTAGCATAGTTTACTATTTTTGTTAGTTTTTTGGGTCCTAAAATTATGGAGTCATTTTGAGGCCGTAAATGACATTTTTTTGGAAAATAAATAGATATTTATACAAAGGCAAGAGTATGTAGTCGAAATTTCTATTCCTCAGATAGATATTTCTAATGAGGTATCATACAGGTCAAACGAAGGTCATATGCCAAAGTTACGACCTCGAGAAGTTGATGTACCAACTAACCCCAATGAGGCCCATGGACTTTTGGTGCTTCATCTCCTAAGGTTAGGCTTTTGGATGTTTAGGGTTTTCCATTGTTTCTCAATAATAAAAATGTCTCTTAGCCTCATTGTAACAAATTTCATAAGGCATGTAGCCGCCACATCTTTTCTCAGAGATAGCTACCATCGCCCAAGCTAGTTTGTGTCCATTTTGCATGTAAATAGTTTTTCACTATTTGTTATTAATGAATTGAAGTTCAGTTTTCATTGTAGCTCTATGTTTCTATTTAAATTTGTATTTCATTTCGTTCCTGCATAAATATGTATCATCTAGAATAAGGAGTTGGTAGACCAGGTCATTTTGAACACAGGTGCAAAACACATAGTATATTTATTAGGTAAGCAGTGTCTCCTTCATTTTGCATGCGAATACTTAAAGCACTCACACAATGTAAGTTACAACCTTGTAGCACTTAGGTCTGAAGCTCAAAATGTGGATAAGAAACTAGACATTTTGTGGAGATTTTTGCTTAAAATTGGTACGATAAAGTATAGTTTCATTCATTGTTCAGGGATATGTGATTGGATTACTGCATTTTGCACATGCAACTTCAAAGGAGTTTGTATATGCACTTGTTGGTGTCCGTAATCCTTTTAAAATGCTGCAAAATTGATATAGAAAATTGAGGCTTTGCAACCTGAAATTAAATATCTCTCT
>APFE030428167.1:31474-73263 GCA_000404065.3 Pinus taeda
TAGAGTTTATTGTGCATGTTACAGCTGGTGAAGAAAGCAGTTTTATGAGACTTTCTATTTTCTTCTCTGCTTTCAATAAACATATGAATGTCGAATGTGAAGTCCAAAAAATTCTTTCACATTTTTAACTATAGTTTTTATCAATATGAGTAGAAATATGTTTTGTTGCAATTTTTTTCCAATTTGAAAGATAAATTGGAAAAAAATTGTTATGCACCTAAACTTATTACATATGCAATATTTGTAAAACAATATACGTAAATCATATAAGAGACAAATAATAAGTTACTATCATTGAAACATGTAAATAAACTTGTTGATGGTGCTGGACCCGCCAACATTCGAGGGGATCTCCCCAGTAAGAAGACCCCACTAGACCTCAGACCATTTGGAGTAGGAATCCCAACAGTGGGTGGTTATGTAATGTCTTAATCGTTGCAATGTGCAGAGATAAGTATGATAACTTTGAGTTGAAGCAAGTGCGTGACCTTGCAGCGAGTCAAGTGAGATACATGGGAGTTATAACACAGGGAGTGGAAAGGAAGTGTGCCCCTTAGAAGCATGTAATAGTATGCAGCTTGAAAGGAACACACGAGAGGAAAGACATCACAAGCTAAGATGCGGAATAGTCCACAAGTTAAAGTCATGGGTTAATCCACCAACATGCGTTAAACAAGATTCATACGATTGCATACAAAGTATTTCATAAGAAAATGTGTAAGTTAAATAGCATACATTGCTAAAGCAACTAAAATAGTCAAACTACGATGACAACATATGCATGAAAGCGTGTTGGCTATGTTATTATTATTGTAAGTGAAAGTTCCATCCATATGTACACCACTGACAGCCACTAGCCCCAAAGTGGAACACTACAGTCAAGAACACCTTCTCCTCCAAATAAGTGTACTCGCTCTACGTTGTGGAGAACCCAAGGCTCGTCACAATACTCCCAAGCCTTTTCTAAGCCTAAGCCTAGCCAAAATCTTAGCTCCCAAATGGTTGTTCTATGAGTTATGAGGTTCTATTTATAACAAAGGGTGGGGTGACCCTTGACATTCCCCTTTGTGAATCTTTGACTACCCTCATGACTCTTCAACTCCTTTACAAATAACTCATTACATTACACAGTGAATGTTCACATTCCACTAATGACACTTGGAATTTCACTTACAACATATTTACAAATAATATACATTTTTCGCATGTACCCATGTGAGACAAAATAGGCTAGAGACAGCCTAACAAGACAAAAAACTATGATTCTAAAGTTTGGGAAAAGACCAACTCGGCAACCTCCACTTGATGCTTCTCAGTCATGTACTGATGCCAAGCTTGGTACTATGTGATGATGTCCCCAAACTTCTTGATGATGTCTTTATGATAGTAGACTCTTGCCTCCATAATTTCTGGGTATATGGTCTTGGAACCTTTTTCCAACTCATCCTCAAGCATGTGCATCATATTATTGACCATGACATGACCAGGCGTGTACTTATGCATTTTTTGTGCGCTCAGCTCCAAGTAATCGTTGGTGGCCTCTCGCCTTAACTACTCCATGTACCTGTCGATCTCTAGCAAGAATTGGTTCTTGTGCTTAGCTTCGTCGAGGGAACCAATTGATGGGATCTTGTGTGTTATCACCATAACATCCAAACTCTTATACAACTGTGCATATGAAGTCTGTATGTTGTTGACAAATGGGGCGAGTTGCTCATAGTTTTGGATCAACATCCAGACATTTGCTTTGTCTAGCTCTGCCTACGACTTCATCATCTTTGGCAAGTAAATTGGGGCCCCTTTGTACCGCATTGTCCACTCTTGCACATGGGTGATGGAAGCATGTATGTCCCTGAGAGTTTGAACCAACTTTTTGCTCTGTTGTTGTAAGCCTTGCACATGGAAAACCACCTTATGCATAGTGACGAATCCGTCATAGAGCTTCTGCATGGTAGTCTCAAGTGTTGATACTTCAACAAGTATCAATTTCCTCATCTCTACCATTGTGGAACCTTCGCTCTACTCTCTGGATTTTTTTGCCTCTTACCTGGTTGCCTGCAAATTCTTTGTCATGTGTTCATTCTCAACTAATAGGAACTTAACATTTGAGCTCGTGGTTCATGCATAAGCCAAAGTGGCATCGACAATGACAACAAGATGCTTTCTAACATCTGACACTATCACCCTTTCCTTCATGAATGCAGGTGATGTGTGATCATCCGGAAAATGTTTTCTACATGCCAATACAATCTTCTTCTGCAACTCGTTAAATGATAGATTGTACACATCCATCATCAGATCATCATCAAGGAGAACAACCTCTCCTTGCTTGCTCGACTAGTTCTGACAATAGAGGTGGTGTAGGGTGAGATGTGACCTCAGGTGCTCTCGGCATGAGGTGAGTGTCTTGACCTTGTGGCTCCTACCCTAACTCCATGTATGTCACTTCAATCAGTTGCTCAATATTCTTAGCAAGCTCCCAATCCTACATCTATTCACAGTCCTCTTCATTTGTTGACTGCTCTGACTCCTCTACCTATATGGCGTTGTTTGCTCTGTCATCGCGCCTTACCTTTCTTCTTCCTCATGTTTTTTCTTCTCTTCCCTCTCTCTCCTTCTCAGCTCCTGCTCTTCCTTCAACTTCTTCTCCTTTTCCTGCAACTTTCATTCTGCTTCCTCTAGCCTTTTTTTTTCTTTCTTCCTTCTATCTGCTCCCTTTAGCTACTTCTCCCTCTTTGCCTCCGCTACCAAATCCTCTTTCTCGGTGATAGGATCTGCTTTCATCTTGTATCTTTGATCTTCCTCTGGGTTCGCGGCAATCTTACTCTTGCCCTTGTCTTGTGTTGTTTTGATGCTTGTTGATGTTGTTGTTCCTTCCTGCATTTTTGTTGCCTACAGAGTGGCTTTCCAAGTTGTGTCTATATTGACCGGCTCGTTGGGCTTGGAGTCACTGTCACAGTACCTCCAAGGGCCCTCCTTTGCCCAATTACATGTCTCATGTTTCCATGGATAGTACATCTTCGCACATTGGTTTTTGCAAATACCATGGGGATCATACATATTAAAATTTATGATGTCGAACTCGAACTTCACTATTTCCTTAGCTTTGATATATGCATCCTTCAATCTCTTAATCTCATACAATACAATCCGCAAAGGAAGAGAGGGACATGGTGCCTTCTTCCTCATATGCAATCTTGATGATAAACCTGTGGAGAGGTGATATGAGACCTCATGCATGACCAACTTGTTAGTGGCATACCTAGGTAGAACATGCAAAGGCTTCTCTCTGCCAAATACTCTGATGAAGGTGCCATCGGGTGAGGCATACCAATCTGCAATGTCAAGTATTGCCTCCATCACCTCTTGGTACATGCAAGGTGGATCATGCTCAAAGATCAACTTATACAAGGGGATGGAAAAATGATTAGTCAGCCTCATCATAACTCCTCGGTAGTTGTAGCCAAAAAGAAAATTGCCATAAATATTGACAGAAATCTCTTTCGGTGTCCATGTCCAGTTCATGCCAGGAAACTGATGTTGGGCACAGATTACATCAAGTAAATACGCGAACATGTAGAATCTCGCTTGCTCATACTTGGGTGGATTCCGGGCATTAGTCACATGGAATTTCAACTGAAGAGCCAATAAATCCGACCTATTTAATGGCCTTCTAGCATTCACCAACTAGTCCAACACAACCACCCAACCTTCAGGAAAGGTCTCCATGCTCTCTTGATCATATAATTGGCATGCAAAGATGATCAAGAACTAGTAGGCCTTTCTTAGAGACTTTGTCTTGTAAACATGATTGGGTTCGTTATGAACTTTGACATCTCCTTCACCCAATGCTTGACAATATCTCTGGTGTTCACAAAGTTGTGGGTGGCAAAGAAAAGTGTGTCCATATGGTTCACCGACTGAGGTAAATGATACATCTACTGATAGTTTCGTGCCCTGAAGGTGGCACACTGGTAAGCTCTATCCCGTTGGCACTACTCAATGTCATAGTCTTTGGTTCTGTGTGTGAGACAATCCAGTGGATGATGTCCGCACAGGGGGAGTTAGCTACACCTACAAATGATACTAATACTACGGTTTGCTCTAGGCTTTATTTACGTCAATAGCATATTTCTATGTTGGTCTTGCAAAGAAGTGGTTAGGTTTATTTTGGTAAATAAATTCAACCAACCCCAATACTTTTACCAATTAAAAATCTTAGAAGATTTTACAAAACCTTTATCACTTGGTTTTTGACTATTTGGAAATATATTAGCTAACGAATTGGTAGTTGTCATTCATGTTTCTCCGATACCTTTAATGTATCTTGTTAATATCTAAGCGTTATTAAATTGTGAAATTAGCCCATCGGATATAACGTTAAAGTTTTTGCCCAGGTTATTTTCTATTGGCATTGGGAGCATATAACATTATTCGATGCATGTAGACTAAAGTTATAGTTGATGAGAAATAGATATATGTGTTGTTATTTATACTTAATTTTGTTGTTATTATATATATATATATATATATATATATATATATATATATATATATATATATTATATATATATGTCTATATATATATATATATATATATATATATATATATATTCAACTTTAGTTTGTGGTGATTTAGTGGCTACTATATTCACGGGCAATAATCTGGGTAGATCCACCAGCGAGTCTAATATGTTGGGTCTAACCCTAAGGGCATTAAGGAGACCTCCCAATTGGCAAGGTATTTAACAACAGGGACTCAACCAACTGAACTACGCCTTGGGGCGTTGTAAACGGCCACTCAGTGACTTATAAACTTATGAACAAAATATTTAATTAGTTTATTCTACATAGAAGCATTTATTTCACCAAATTCACTCATGACTTACACTTGGTTTCCATTGTTATTTAATGCATTAATATATGAAGTAAACAAACAAAAATATGAGTTTATGTTAAATAATACTTTGTTAAGGCATTTAACAATGCTTCGCTTTGAAGCGAGTGATGTTATTATTAATATTTTCATAATAATATAAGAAGCATTTGAAAAAAAATAGCATAATAGCTTCACAAATATGCAAATATGTATTTTCATAAGAATAACACATCAAATTGCCAAATTTTGATTCTGTAGTACACCTTGCAACCTCCAAAGTGATTATCAAAATAAAAAAATAAAATATATTTCCATTTTATGATTAATTCATGAATGCAAAATAAAAGAAAGTATGATTCCACTTTATGATTAAGTCATTAATGCAAGAAGGGTCAAGATTTAAACTACAAATCACTTTGTATTATTCACAAAGGTAATACATTAACCAGTTAGCAAAAATTGATGACATTAGAAACAAGAACTCAAAAAAGGGTTTTCTATTTCTATTTTTATTTTATTAATAACCATTTCCCAAAAAGACGTCAATGGAAATTAAAGGCCCTTCTATTAAATTCTCATATTTAAGCCAAAAAGTGTTTTCTCTGCAGGATTGGGTGGGCAAACATTGTTTGCCCCTGCCAATCCCGCTCTCTATTTTCGTCTCTGTCTAGGTAAAAATTGACACATCAACGCCCCTCCTGTCCCTTTCGTCTGACTGTGAAGTTAAAAGATGGCACATGGATGGCCTCTGTTATCTCATGGAAAATCTGCTCGTCATGCACAATTCTGACAATCTGTTGTGGGCGTAGCGCCTCCTCTCAATGTCAATGGCCCGTCTGGAGGATTTTCACCAAAGTCGTGATTTCTGAAGGTTTCGGATAAACGGCTTCAAATTTATCTGTCCCAAATAGTTTGGGACTCTCGACAAGTTTTGAGAGCAATTCCTCGGTAGTATTTCCAAAGCGAAAACCCGGTTTAGATTACTTTGGAAATCGCTACCGCCAATATATTCGGTATTTCCACAAAAGTCCCAAACGAGATTAGCTATATCAGTGTCAGCAACTAACCTATGCAAACATGTCCAAACTATTACTATTTGAATGGTTTACTTTTAATTATGTGAAGTGAACTATTAATTTCAGTATTTTATACACTGATGAATGTGGTGTTGAGTTGGTAAGTTATTTTAATTCTGATTGGGTAGGAAATCTTGATGACAGAAAGTCAACCTCCGGTTATGCATTCAATATTGGATCAAGGATCATGCCAAGGAGCAGCAAGAAACAATTAATCATATCCTTGTCATCGAGAGAAGTAGAGTACAAAGCCTTGACAAGTATGACTTATGAAGTTGTTTGGCTGAGACACATTCTTGAAGATGTAGGCGAAGAAGAAATGAAGCCCACCATTCTTAAGTGTGATAATCCAAGCTCCATTAAATTGGCACACAACCTAGTGTATCATGCAAGAACAAAACATATTGAGATTCAACACCACTTTGTAAGATAAAAGATCCAGTCAAAGAAATTGATCTAATCTATTGTAATACAAATGAAAATGTTGCTAACATATTTACGAAGCCACTTGGTAAGATGAACATTGAAATGTGTAGAAAGCAACTAGGCCTTGTAGAAAATCCATTTCTACAATAAGAGGGATGTTAGAATAATGTAGAAATGGGAAGACAGAAGAGTCTCGATACGCCAAAAATTCTATATTAAAGTTGATAAGGTTGTTGAGTTTCAAAGTTGATAAAGTCTTTGGAGCTCTTGGATCTAGAATGACCAAGAGGAGGATCATGTGTGCCTATAAATTGAATGGCTGTAAAAACATTTTTTTGTGAATCAATAAAGTGTGATTTTATGTTGTGTCTATTGAGTCCCTTATTTTTTTTATCTCTGGTATTCTAATTGTAATAGATATGTTAAACTGTATTTTTATGTTCTTTAAAATATATATATATATATATATATATATAATATATTAAAATATAAATTTTCATGTCCATGGGGCTTTGGATTAAGGATAAATAGGTGCACTATCACCTGTTCAAATCCCTCATACGTACTTAACTTATTATATAATAAAAAAAAACAAAAATATTTTATATTTAATTTAAAAAATTAAGTGAAAAACTAATTTTAAAAGATTTTAAAAAATTAAAAAAAAAAAAAAATTTAACGTGAAAATAAAAATTTCACCTAAGTTTTTTTGGAAAAAAATAAAATGTGAAATTGTTATTAAAGATTTATAGATTTTTTTATTTAATTAATTTAAAATCTAAAAATAAGGAAGGTTTATCATGCTCATTTTTTTTTTTAAACACTTATAGTGTTCAAGAATGGAAAAGATTTATGTTTTCAACCAAAGTGTAATAACAAATTTGAGTCTTTCAAATAATTTGAAATGATTTCATGTAGACACTAATATCTTATTATAATATGTTAACAATTTTATTTTTTTCTTTTTTATTGGTTATTATTGGAATTGTAAATATTAATCATCCAAATTTCATAATTTAAATGTAATAAGGGTTTTCCAAGATATTGAATTTATTTATATATTCAATAATGAAAAATTACAATTTTGTCAAAACTTACTATATTAAATTCCAATTATATATAAATATATATTTATTTAGACTTCTTTAACACTAATATCTTATTTGATTTTTATTTAATTAATGTTAAAGTTGAAATACCATCATTTAATTACCTAGTATTATTCAAAGCATTATAACATAAATGAATGACAAAGTATTCCTAAGTCATAATACATTTTCCTTTCTCTCTAAAGTACATTTATCCAAATTGACATTACTCTATAATAACACTTAAAAATAAAAACAAAAAAACAGGGTAGAAACATGTTCCATATAACATAAAAGAAAATAGAAAAGTATAGAGTTTTAAGGCATGCACACATTTTGGTGGATTGTAATCCTAAATTAAATTATATGAGGGATAGAGTTTTAAGGCATTCACATAATTTGGTGGATTGTAATCATAAATTAAATTATATGAGAAAAAAAACACCATTAAAGTTTTAAGGCATGCACACATTTTGGTGGATTGTAATCATAAATTAAATTATATGAGGCAAAAACTACCATTAAAGTTTTAAGGCATACACACATTTTGGGAAATTGTAAACATAAATTAAATTATATGAAGGAAAAACTATCATTAAAAATTAGTTTTATCAATTAAATTATAAGTTTGGGATTATTTTTATCAATTAAATTATATAGTTGAAGTTAATTTTATCAATAATAAAATTATTATTTGAATTTAATTATTAAAAATAAATAAATACATAATATATATATATATATATATATATATATATATATATATATTCAAATTCAAATTCAGTGAATTTTTTGTGGTTATTAATAGTTTTTATGGTTGATGGTTAAGTCATTTTCCATTTCTAGAAAAGAAAAGAAGAAATTAAAAAAAAAGCAAAACAAACAACTCAAAAAAAACCTTCAAATTCTTATTCATTTCCTAAAAAATTAATGATATCATTTTTATATTAAAATGTTTCTTAAATAATTCTTAAATAATATTTTTTTAATTATATAATATTAAAACATTTTTCAAAAAGAAAATTTAAAATTAATATAATAATAAACATAAAAATTATATATATATAATATATATATATATATATATATATATTTATAAATATAATATTAAAATAGCATTCTCCAAAAAAACAATAATAATAATAATTAAAAAAGACTTATTATACACTCCACGCTTGTTAATAAATCCGGTTGAATAATCGTGGACAGGTTCTCTTAGGGTTTGGGTTGCAAATGGAATAACCCAACTAACCATATGGGTTGTATATGCTTTTGTCACTAGCTAAAAAATCCCGGGAATACATGAGATAATTATACCGGGTGATTCATTCCTGGTTATTCGTTATCTGAAAATGAATAATCCCCCAAAGACAGCGCTAAAAAATGGGGAATACATGGGATATTCATATTGGGTGATTCATTCCTGGTTATTCCTTATCTGAAAATGAATAACCCCCAAAAGACAGCACGTCGAAATTTTTTGTATCACTAATAACATAATTTGTGCGGTAGTAAATACTTGGGTTATATATACTTATCGTTAAATTTTGGCAGAAATATATAACCTCGTTAAATTAGTTATTTATTATTCTAATTTAAGTAGTTTTTTTTATATATATCATAAAATATTAAAAAAATTTGAAGAAATTATATTGAAGATTTGTGTCGACTTGTTTATAACTGGCCAGTATGGTTCATCTTCAAGACATAATAAAGAAATAGATTCAAGAAAAAAATTAAATAGAAAAACAAGTCAATCTAACAACTAGAAAAAACAGCTAAATTTGACCATGGAAAAAAGAAAAGAAAACCGCTAAGTTTGACAACGGGAGGGAGAGGAAATGTTAACCAACGAAGTTTGTCTATTGAGCGAAGGACTTCTGGAAATTAATAGATAAGTGGAGTTTTATAATCACTTCCATGCTAAGTTTGTCTGGAAGGCCGTATCATGCAATTGATCTATATACCATCTCCCGCGAACGAAGCAGGTTAAGTCGTCCTCCTGGTTTAATGGCAGCTACAGGATCTAGGTATGCAAACGTGCTACATTCACTTGTCATACAGCAGATTAGACGCCCAACTCTGGGGATCATTGCAGAAGGTGTCTATTCTGGTGGGATGAAGCGGATAATTTGCCAGTGGGATGCTGAACCCCATAATGAGAAATTGCTCTTGCAAGTATGGTCAGATTGGTTAAATTTAGGAAGGCATCAATGGCAAAATTCACTCTGCGTCAATGGTGGGAAGAATGGTGTCTGGTGCAATTGCAAAGGGATGACCACGATTGGAATGGTATAAGTCACTGGACGAATGGCTGGTCAATTCCCTTTATCAACCAGCAGAATCCGACTGGTATGTTCTTTGTGGTTATGAAATTACTCTGTCTGGTCTCTTTCTAATTTTACAGCTGATGTTTCTATAATTTGGTTGTCCTTCTCGCATTGTGATTCCCTGCACTTGAGTGGTCCTATCATGGTATATATGGAATCGAAGAATTTAATGATGTCTACGAGACAAGAAATGTCCAGGGGATCTAGATATTTAACCAATAAAACATCACACAACCAAGTTTCTCTTTATAATAGCTCTTTTGGCATGAATCATGATCAAAAGTTGGCCATCCTGTGTAGTTTTTTTTTCTGAAAAGACATAATTTGTCCACTTTCGGGTCTTAAACTATGAATGTTTTTATAGGCAGGACACTTCATGATGAAGTGTTATTCTATCACATAGTTTGTCCACTTTTAGGTTTAGAATTGACTAAAAATGTCCTTATAGCCAGGACACTCTATGATGAAGTGCTATTAGGTTTCAATAGCTCTTTCTCCACCAAAAAACAAATTTCTTTTTTCCACTCTTCTTTAAAAACAACCCATTTACCTATTTCACATTTAAAATATAGATTAAAATTTTGTTCTTTTCCTTGATTACTGATTACTGCTCCCAAATAGTGTTTTTCATCCTTTCCCACCAAAGAAACAAATTATTTTTTCCCACTCTTCCTTAAAAACAACCCATTTACCTATTTCACATCTAAAATGATAGATTAATATTAACTGGGCAGATTTCCTCACCTCTGGTCCTGAATTAACGATAGCAAGTTCATCCTGTTCCCTGTGCATCATCTCAACTGGAACCCTCTGGGTCACTGGTCTGTGTGCTTCTGCTTTCGAAGCAAGGGCAAACCTCTCTTCTATTTGGCATTTGAATTTCCAGATGTTGATCCTGCTAGCACGATTATAGGCGAGGAAAATTTGATATTACTTTCAATTGCTTTTTCCTTGGAGACATTTCTTGCAGCCTGTTCTCTAGGAAGGTGTTTTTAACTTGTTCGAATCAAGGATTAGTCCGTGTTGTCACAAGTCGAAGTCGGCCTGCTATACTTGTGAACCCCTCTGGTGGCTTCGTCCTTGTAGACTAGACAGAATGGATATTAGTTCTGATGACTCGTTCTCCTCAGTTTCGACAATGTGTGAACACTGTAGAGAAGCTCTTACAGTGATAAACTCAGAGATCTACGACCTGAAGGTCAAATTCTGTCAGCGGCAGGATTACGACTGTAAAGCCTGCGAGCATATTGTGGCTCTTTTGCATAGTATATCACGGATGGAGGATGAAGTTGACGCTTTAAATTCTTATCTCTGATCTCCAGCTGATGGGTTCCAGTCAGGCTCCAGGTGGTCAAGGATTCGATCTTTCGACCTCAATCGTCTAGCCACTTCTGATGATGAGTCAGCTTTTGGATGTTGGTTAGTAGTGGACTTTTGGAGCTGTATCATTTTTGTCATTATTATCGGTTTCAAAACTTAACAGGATTCTCTGGTATGGATATTGATGCTTTTCACTGAAGGGTTGGGATTCTGACGCTTTTTTATGTTGGGTGGGCAATGTATAAAGGCAAGTACAGAAGTATACGATGGGAATGTAGTGTAAATTTCTTCGGTTTTGGGTGCGGATTTAATAAAAGGTGTTTAATGAGGTGGAGAAATTGTTTAGACAGTTAAAAATGGTCAGAATCTAGGTAAAAAAATTCAAGAAATCTTATAGTAGCATTGTTTGAATCATGTTTTTTTATGGTGAAAATGGATTTTATGTTTTTTTATGGTGAAAATAGATTCAGCACTATTAAAAACTTTTGGACACCCAAAATTTTGAAATTTTATAACTGTCTTGATTTACAACCGCCAGATTTTATCAAAGTATTGCCAAAATTTCCAATTTTATCAAAATATTACCAAAATTTCTATAATTTTTAAAACTGTTGGACACCTAATCCTCTAAGGGTTGGTGTGGAAGTTGAACAGCCAAAAGGAGTCCAAGGGTCACACCATGTACTATAAATGTATATCATTTGTTAATAATAAATGTACTCTCATGTTTATCTTTAATATCCTGTCGCTGTCTTTGCTACCATGTGTGTGTTTGACATGGTATCAGAGCGGGCATTCTCCTACCCTGCTCAAATTTGAGCCATTGTTTTGGCCTTTGTAGATCTGAGGACTTCTCCTTATCGGTTTTGTGCCATTCTGGCTAAGCCTAGCAACTCTGACACTAACACTTCCATTGGTCTGACAGTGTAATCATTGACTTGAACATTTCTATAGTGTTGCCTTCTCTGCTCCTATCGCTGCTCGATACCTGCATACAAAACACTCAGCCTTTTCTACGCTTAGATTTGTAACTCCCATTCCTGCCATGAATCCCTGCAATGGACAGAGCATTCTATGATTTCTACCTTTAATAGTCTGGTGTGTATGTTCTTGGAATATATGTGGAAGCCGAGATCCTGTTTTGAAGCTTGAAAGCTCGCAAAGTTATGAACGATGCTCCTGGTATAACGCAATTTGTAGAGATAGTATAACGTTGCTCCTGATGGAACTGGTAATGGATCTTAATTCTCATCTTTCGGCCTCAAGCAACAAACAACTATAGAATTGATCCTTTGTAAAACCTAGACTTGCAATTACAGGACAATGGACAATATTAAAGTCACAGTGCCTCAAAACTGTCTGCAAAACATTCACCGTAGAGCTTCAATGGAGAACGAATTTTCTGCGAAGTATTGAGGTATTCAAGCTTATCAATTGTTTTATAGTCTTATACTGCATTTTCCTATTTCCTATGACAAACTGAAGGCTTCATGGAGAATGAAGAGTCCAAAGCAAATTAATATCAGTAAATACTCCAGCTTCATTGGACCCACAAATTATTGAGCAAGCTGCATATTTTATGGTGGGGCTAGCTCAGATCTCTTTAAAGAATTAGAATGGAAGAGGCTTGCATGACTAATCTACAGAGGGCCATATCTTGACAAATTTGTGACTGTGGAAGGTTGAATGTAGATACGGGAAGAAGTTTTAATTGTTGGGCATGATTCCAAGGAGAAATAGGGTCGAAATCCCTCACTGTTAATGCTAGATGAGAGTTGCATAATTTCTGGGCTGAGTCACAGTTAAGGTGGAATGAGTTAACTGCTTTTCGAAGGCTGCCACTATCCCCCACTGCATGAGGCTATATATCATCTTAGAGAGCCTCATATTGCTGACTGTGTGGAGTTCGAGCCCTTATTGGTGAGCTGGAAGGTGATACGACAACCTTATGGTGTCTATGACAACTACTGGTACCTTTATATTGATTTCTGTAGGGACGTTTTGAGGTGTTGTACGGAGAGGAGCAAATTCTGAACTTATATGTGTCATTGAAGAATAGAAAAACTACATCTAATCGTCTATTGTACCCAAGTTCCTCTACTCTAATTGTCTCCATTCTATTTGCATAGTAAATACTAAGAGAAAATTGCCTATTTTCTCTCTTTCTATGACAGAAATTACATATATCAGTCCTATGTAAATCTCTAAGCTTGAAATATATCAGCTTGAAATTTAGTATGAGAAATTAATTTTTTTCAAAGAAGGGATATTACACCAATGAAGGCCGAGCTACCTAGAGAAGAGAGTGAAAGTGTAAGGTTTCTATATAAGATTTGAAATCATCATTTAAAGATCATTTATGTGCTACAACAATAATCCAAATTTATGATTATATCAATCCTAAAAGGAGCGAGTAGTTTGAAGATTTTACAAATACATTTTCACTATGGAAAGGAGTTGATCTCCCTCAAAATTCTAAGCATAAAATATAAATTGGAAGCCCTAAAGTCTGGCCATTGTCACCATCAAAAAAACAATAGCCGAAATTCTGAGCAAGATTGAGTTCTCAATTAATCTATCACCCTCCTTCACGTTATCATCTTGGAGCAAGTAATATGGTGGTAAATTATGAGTATATAAATATACAGTCCGATCCAAAAATAGTGAGACAGTAAACTGACCCATGGAAAAGAATCTGAGTCTTGAAGGATTATCAAACTTATGCATCTCTGTAGGAAGAAAGCATTTTTGACTCAAGGAAGGAAGAAGTTTTCAACAATGAATGTGTCATGCACCAACTCATGTAAGGACCCTTGAAGACTTCATCTAGATCAGAAGAGCCTGTGGGCTGCAAACCTGTCAAGCTGGACATTCTGTTAAGGCAGCAATATCGGGCTTGTTGTGTAGAAATTGAGTCACAAGACATTGTGAAGTGAGAACATGATCAGACATCAGTGCAAATTAATTCGTGTTGAAAAGTTGGAAAATTAATTTTCTAAAACCATTATTGTTTCTACAAGTGCATTTTTGGTCATTTATTGATTTGATTGTTTGAATAATGGAGAAAATTCATGGATTATTAGAGTTATTAAGCACTCTAATCTTATCTATTGGTGGAAGCATAGTTAAAGTCAGCAAAGACACTCTCAGAGATATTCAAACATCTTTACAACATGCACAAGAAAACATTGCTTTTTTGCAGCTTGAATCTCAACTACAGCAGGAAGAATTACAACAATGGAATCATCATTCTGAACCTGTTTCTGTGCAAAACAATGCAACAGACTCCCATAAGCAGCAAGTCAATATTGTTGAAATTGATTCAGATCTAGTGCCCAGTAAAGCAGTAAGGTTACATGTAGATGCAGAAATTCAGTTTGCACTTCCCAAGCCCATCGTCTAACCTTGGAAAGAGCTTGTCCACAACAAGCACAAAACTAGTCTTGGATATGACAGGGATGTGTCCTTTCATATTCCAGATTATTTAAAGCCCATCTAGTTTCAGAGTGTTGGATTACTTCATGACAATTCACCTTCAGCTGTTCCAGATTCTACCCCTCCTCAACAGCAATAGCAACAACAACAGATTGTGAAATGCCAACACTGTGACCGAGTTGGCCATATGAAAGATCATTGTTTTGATCTTCATCCATGTAAGCACTATCATAAAACCAGTCATTATTCAAACAAATGCTTCAGAAACAAACCTCCTACAAGAACAAAGATTCATCTTGGATGGACCGCTTCTTGGCAATGGGCGTCAACAGCCAAGAATATATTTCAGTCACATGTCAGAACTTGTTCAAGAGTATTGAACAGTCTTGCAGTTGATTTTTCTCCTTCATCTCACCTTGTATCTGACAGGGGGGAAATGATGGTCATCTACAAGCTTCAAAGCCACATCAAGCGAGCCTGCGCCACAACCTGCCATACCAGATTCAAAATTGTAGCCAAAGACAAAGATGCCCCTAAGCATGCCTTCAGTTGGTAATGCCTCTTCAAAGAATTTGGGACACTTCCTCTAACAGAAAACTTCAGCTTCTTGCCAGTTTCGGAAGAGTTCCAGCAATAGAATTGGGGACACTTCCTCTAGCAGAAGACTTTAGCCTCTTGCCAGTTTTGGAAGAGTTCCAGGAATTGCATTAAGCATTCCAGAGTTGGTGGTAATCCTTAAACCATCACAGGTTGAGACCTCCCTTTTCAGGTTGAGATTCTCCCTTTTATGCGAGGTGAGACCTCCCTTTCATGGTTGAAGGTTTCCCTCTTCAAAACATCAGAAGCACTTCCTCTAGCAAAAGGCTTTAGCTTCTTACCAGTTTTGGAAGAGTTCTAGGAATTGCACTAAGCATTCCAGTGTTGGTGGTCATCCTTAAACCACCGCCCTTTATAACAACATTTCAGAGAGCACATTCAGCCTAGTGGTTCCATGCATTTTTGCACGTTTTGTATTACAGCTCTCTTCTTGGACTCATACATAACCCTTCGGATTAAGAGGGGGATGTTGGACACCTAATCCTCTAAGGCTTGGTGTGGACATTGAACAGGCAAAAGGAGTCCAAGGGACCACTTGGAATATGGATCCAAGGGTCACACCATGTACTATAAATGTAAATCATTTGTTAATAATAAATGTACTCTCCTGCTTATCTTTAATATCCTGTCGCTGCCATGTGTGTGTTTGACAAAAACAAAAAAAAACAATATAATTAGAGTTCCACTTAATAAAAAATCAATATTTATTATTTTTATTTTTTTTAAACTATCCCACCATAGTATAACTAAAAATTGTATCCTATGATAATCGACATGGTAACTCAATTTTATCATTGAGTTAAGTACTAAGTTCATGAGAAAAAGGAAATAACATCAGCGAATCATGTCTGAGGCGTTGATTTGGTGCTTTTGGTCATTTTAGAGGGGCCATTTGTTTAGGAAGAGCAAGAGCAGTGTGTTGGTTGTTAAGGATTTTCTACTAGCCTAATATGTTGGGCTTAACCCCAAGAGGGTCGAGGGGATTTGACGTCGTGACCTCCCAATTGGTATGGTACGGGAATTCGACAAACTACGCTTTAGGGCCTTATGTTTTTATATTATATTTAATTTAAGGAAATTAAGTATATATATATAATATTATATATATATAAAAAAAGATTTGTGTTATTTATTTTTATTTTATAATATTTGATTATTAAAAAAACAATTAATGTTTTTTAAAACATAATCTACTTTATTATTATAAGCCTCAAGAGATAGTTTAATTGGATGAGTTCCTTTTGCTAAGTACTTTGTCAATTTGGAGGGTACGGGATCAAATCTCCTCTCCTCAATGCCCTTGGGGTTAGGCTCGACCAAACCAGATTATTACCTGTGGGTGGGGTGGATCTACCCAAATACCCATGGGTGTAACAGCGTAACCGTACCCATGGGTGTAACAGCCACTCAGTAACCATAAACCACAGTTAATATATATATATTAACATGAGATGTTGAGATTTGATGATTTGATGGATGAACCATATGATGTCACTTTCTTTTCTAATATTGGCTTTGCCTCTGGTTATTACAAGATCCAAGACTAAGAAAATACCACATTTTTGTAACTCATTAAGGCTATAGATATTATCAAACAATGCCATTCAAGTTCTATAATTCCCTTGTAACACTTTAGGTCTTAATGACCAAAGTGTTCACTAATCTAGGATGATATACTAATATATAATAGAAGAGTAGAGAATTATATGAAACAACTGGATATAAAAATCGAGAATCTATAATAATATAAGCTATTTTCCAAAGAACATATGTGTCAATTTGCCAAGACTTCCATTGAATACCTTGGCCATATTTTGTCTACAAAAGGTGCTTGTATTTAGATTTAGAAATTTAAATCCCTTAAAAAATGAATAATGACAAAGGCCCTTTTGAAGCTTTGTGGATTTTCTTACTATAAGTTTTTCTTTATCACAATTTTACAAGAAAATTCTCCATGATTCGTCACTTATTGACCATATCAACCAATAAGGATGTCTTTTTCAAGGCAACTAAGGCCCATCAAAATGCTCTACATTAAGGTATTATATGGCATGAGATTTGCTAAGGACAATTTCATCTAAAATGTCAAAGTCCCTACAACATTTGAAACATTAAAATAAATTCAAAACATCTTCAACATCTTAAAGGGCAACAAGGACATGGTGTTAACAAGTGGAGTCTATAATGAGATGTTGAATATTTTCCTACCCAAAAACTTTTCTTAAAATTCCGTAAATGAAACTGCTAGCATTAAACTTGGGTTAAAATTAGAAAAAGCTAAAAAAGAATAGGTTAAAGGGTGAATTAATAGGCAGTCAACGATCCAGCGATCACTATAGTCTTGTTGAAGGCAGGGACTAATAAGCCAAAGCAATACATTGATTAATATTGTTTAGAATGCTACTATAAGATTGAAGGTATGGTATTTACATGTCTCCAACAATGCAAGGGTATTACCATTAAGAAACATGTTAAAGACAATATTCACTCGAGATTTATGACCTTCATTAAGTGAAAGAAAAAGGTAATTAGTATGGCTTATGTTTTCAACATTCTCGTCATGAGAATGCTCCAATGTGTTATTCACTTCTCATATTTAAAGAATAAATTGTGCAAATAAATATGTCCCTTAGTGATGAAGAGGAAATTTGATATTAGAACATCCTTTAAGTGAAGGTGAAAAGTTTGATAACTCTATGACTAGCAATTGCACCGAGAGGTGCAAAGGAATGCCGAAAGAAGCTAGGGATTATGGAAATTCATAACATGCCCCGTAGATGGATCAATTGTGCCTCCGGGGACTAGGGTTTTTAGGATTCTCTACCTAGATTGCATTCTTGAATGCCATCATTATTTCCAATGTTGACTCCCTGAGCTGAAAGAAGTTCATAGATGCATACATCCTCACGTTTTCACACGATTCTTGGTAATAATTGGTTTTGATGTTGGGCATTAAGTCCCACAAAACCTCGTAGATGTTGAGCACTTTGAAGAGCCTTTTGCTTGACTTTTTGCTCATGGCCACAGATTCGCCGAAGACCAGAAGCTTCATTGTAGGCCCCTTCATGACCTTGCCGAAACATGAGTCCCGAACATTATTAAGCCTTGAAAAAAAATCTCACCACAAATCTATTTCTCGTTGGTGACTAAATCCTCACTGCAATTCTCACGGAGCATATCCGGTTCTTGATATTGAAGTCCAATTTCCCACTGCATCTTTTACACCTCGCTCATACTAAGCTGTTTGATACCGATTTTTTTGAAACAACCTATGATTCCAGACTTCCTGGCCCTCCCGTAGATTTGAACGCATTCACTCCCACACCCATTGGAAACCATGTGCTTCACTATGTTGCAAAGGTCCAACACAACTTCCAACGACAACTTGTCGATTTCACAAAGCTCGTCAACATTTGAACTCTGACCCCAATGATGCCCATTGATGTTCTTGTCTCTATCCATTAACAGCTCAGGCAACGAGTTGTGGCTCGAATTTACGTCGTCCAGTTCCATTGTTTGCTTTAATTTAACTGAAAAAAATCGATGAAACTCTTCCAGACAAGCCATCGAGGGCCATTGACATCTCAAGGAGGCACTAAACCCATAACATCTTGTCATAATTGTTGTGTCTGACGTGTTGGCATTATGACAGAGGTTTGGCACTATGTCACAGGTGTTGTCCTTGATGGAAACTCACTCAGATGGAAGATCTAAGTTCAGGCTCTTAGAATGAAAGAAAAAGAGATATACGCAGGTTCCTCTTAACCAAGTCACATGTACACGCAGGTTAGGCAATAAAAAGGCGCGTATACGTATGCATGCACTTTCATGCAGAGAAAAGCGCGTACATGTGGGAAAACTTATTTTTGGTCCATGGTATTTAGTCCGTTATATTTAGACCTATGGTTTTGGACTTTGGTATTGCATCCGAAGTGTTGAACCCAGGTATTGGGTCCCTAGTATTGGTTCTAAATGGTTTTGCACCATGGTATTGAGTAAGGCCTAAGACTATAAAAGGGGAAGGAGATCATTGGGTAATGGCATGAACTGTAGTATTGAATATCTTATGAAGAGCAAGATCTAGAATTGGGTTATGGTGCATTGCTGAGTCTAAACCAAGGAGGAACCTGAGCGCTAAAAGATGGATAAGTTCTATTGATCAGTCGAGATCTAAAGGCTTGAATAGTAGTATCATTGTGTGATTTTTGATCTGTTATAATTGGCGCATGATTAGATCTATAAATCTGATAAACTGGGTATAACTGATGTCTGATTAAGTAAAAAGAGTATATTATCTTTTATAGATCTGTACGCAGTTTCGACACATCAGAGCCACATATACACGCGGGTTCAGCAAGTGAAGACAGCGTATACGCTGGTTGGTTTTAATACAGCTACGTATGTACGTAGGTTTCTACATATTGAAGTAGCGTACGTTTCATGAAATATGTTTTAGCTACGTCTGTTTATTGCTACGGTGTTCTGGGTTCAGAATTGGTGTCTGGTTACTGTTACTGTTTTCTAGTTACAACATTCTGAGAAGTGATTAATTGATTCAGTATTGGTTTGTACAAAGGATATTGGTTGATGCAAATATACTTGATGTTTGATTGATGTTAAGTATGGATCCAGTCTGAAAAATTATGAAACGTGGTCCCTGGAAGAAAAGAGAAGGATGTAGCCTTCTGTAGGTCAGCACCTACGTACTTGTACCTCAGCTAGTACAAGAGCTAAGGGGGTTGTAGCTCCCTTCCAGGAAAAGCTGGAGAACGAGAGAAGGTTGTAGCCTTCTGCAAGTAGCAGCCTGCGTACTGGTATAAGACTGCACCAATACAGAATCATTGTAAACATAAGTTTCTAATTAAAAGAAGATAGAGACGAATTGCAACAGGTGGTTTTCACCCACATTGGGTTTCCACCTTACATCTTAGTGTTCATGTGTGTTGCTTATGTGTGATGATTTGTTCTGCTTTACTGCTTCTGTTTACTATTCATAGTGTTAATAATGTTTTGATGCACTCATTAAGAAGCAACTAACTGAATTATAAGTTAACTGGATATACGCTTGTTGCATTACACACGGTTGTGTACACACGCGGTTTTCCTTAATTGAAGTAGCGTATATGAATCTGAATATGGAGATGAAAAAGCTATATTAATTTGATAATATTGATTCACCCCCCCCCCCCCCCCTCTCAGTATTATTTCCAACATGACGACCATATTTTCCATGAGCTGTTAGAGGTCGTTCATGTTGCAACGTCTAACTCGACAGAGGGAGGTGAGAGGGACATCAATGTGTCAGCTTTCAACTCGATAGAGAGATGAAAATAGAGAGAAGGGATTGGGTGGCATGAACATTGTTTACCCACCCAACCCCGCAGAGAAAACACCTTTCGACGTAATTACTCTATTGGTAGATGCAGATTAATTACTCTGCATCACTTTAAACTAAATAGTGTGTCTTTTTAACACTGGTTTGGGGGAAATGAAAGATGATGGACCACGATGATTTAAAATTTGATTGGAATTTGAAAAAGAGCACCCTATAGCATTAAATGCTTTATTGTTCACTGACAACGCAACAATTTGTCCATATCATCCAAGTAGCCAACATGGTGTTAATGGAGACAATGTCAAGTTTGAGAGAGTATAGACAGAAAATGGATGGTTGGAATTAGCGTTTGGATTGATAGAAAATGCATGGTCAAAATAATCTTTCGGACATTACTTGAGAAGGGTTAAATGGGGTTTTGGTCAGCTGTCATTTAATTCTTTTTTTAATAATTTGGTGCAATATGTTTTCTCTAAATTATAATTCTCATTTGCTTAAATTTAATTTTTCATGTATAAATCAAATTTTAAATTTTACATTTTTTGAATATAAAAATGATCTTTAATATTGAAATAAATTTTATATAATTTAAAAATCTATGAGATCTTTACATTTATTTTTAAATATATAAATATATATTTTTAAATTGTTAAGATATTCTAATTATGTTGAGAGTAGTGTTTCTTTTAAAATAGGTTTTTTAGGATTTGAATTTAATTATTAGTAATTATTAAATTGATGGTGGAGATTTATCTCCCATGAAATATGTTGAAATATTCTTCATAGTAGTCACAAATCAAGGTTTGAAATTTATCTCTAAATTTGTTATTTCGTTTTAGTTATTTTATGTCAAATTATTAAATTTAAGAAAATATTATATCAACATGTGTCATTGGATGCATGGTATTGAAAATCCATACGGTATTTGAAAACAACCTAATCTAACTTATATATGAAATAACTTTTTTCACTGGAATCTCGGCATACAATTTCAAGCAAGAATGTGATTTTTTGCTGCTTAAAATTCATTTTGAAGGCATAAATGCATTCAACACCCTGAAAAAAGTCGTGGCACTCAAATGCTATATATTAAACAACTTAAACTCAAATATTTAAAAATATTTTGCCATATTTATGTTAAAATTAACTAGAAAAAATGTCGCGAAAAAGACCATTTCACCATTTTAATATTGTGCACCATGTCAGTATATTTGTTTCTTCCATGAATTGATTTTTCTAGTTTTCTTTGACCTTAAAATTAGTGTTTTAAAATTGTGTGGTTGTTTCCCTTATTACTTGCTTATCTGTATTAATAAATGTGGTTGGTATAGGTAGATTGACATATAAAAGGCCAAAAATGTTGGTAATTTCTAATCTACATATATCAACCACATTTTTTGTGCTAGTAGACAACCCACATGCATGGGGCAGATTAGCAATCCATAGTTTACTATGGTTCAAGTTGGATAGCTATGGTTAAAAATAGTTGTCAAGGATTGACCCTAGTTGACCATGGTTGCAAAGGGTTCTTGATAATTGACTATGATTAACCAAAAATGAACTGAAATTGTCACTAGTTGTGCATTGCAATCCTATTTTTATTCATAGAGGCCAATATCTCTTAAAGAGCCAAAATTCTTATTGCTCAGTTAAGGACTAATTCTCATCAACTCCATTGTGAAATAAGGTGTTGGAAAAGGCCAAAAGAAGTGTGGGAGGAAAGAGTATGCATTTTTTTTTTCTTTTGGAAAAGTGGAAACATAAAAACATTTCGTTTTAGAATGCGAGGCCTTCAAAGACAACTGGGAAAGTTATGCAGATATGTTGGCAGCTAGCTCATCACTTAGTTTGTTATATAGATGTTTGGCTAGTGTTAATTAAAGGCATTATAAAATAATAATAATAATAATAATAATTCTAACATCTTTTACCTTAATGGGGGTGGATAACCTGAGGATGTCAGGGGTCATTCCTAACCTCCCCCTAGACATCCCATGCGAATGAAGGCATGCAAAAGAAAACATGTGTGAAACCTTCTAGTCGTGCTTGAGTGCATTTATGCAGAGGCAAGTGGGAGATGGGTATCGTACGAAGCTCAATGGGTATTGTAATGTTATTATGGTGATGGCATCTCGGGGCGTGCAACTTAGAATGACGCCTTGCTGATGAGTATTGGAGGATAGAAGAGGCGACCTACCATCCCTTGGATTATGACAGGGGTGGCATTTGGTTACAGCAGGGAGTATTTAGCCCTTGGGTCTTTTATCTATTCCTCTTCTCTTTGTGGTGCCCTCCAGAATGAGTGATCTTTCGAAGGCCAAGTTGCCAACGTCTATCATCTGGCGACTTGAAAGAATTTTAGTTTCTTGCATGGTTTCTTGCAAGGTTTCTTGTAGGGCCCATTCCTAAAAGCGTTGGTGGGGTTGAGTGGAGTATTAGAGGGGAATTAGGGAGGAATCTATCTCAATTTCCTCTCATTGCATTGGGTCTATGGTACTTTTTGGCTCATCGACCTACGGGTGCAAAAGCGTGTGATCCTTTCTGATGTTCTATTTATGAACATATCAGTTGGTGGTGGTGTGCTCTCTGGGGGTTCAAACTAGTGTTGGGTGTTATATATATATATATATATATATATGTGGATTTATGAATAAATATTGAGCTAGAGAGAGATACAACAATGACTGGAATTCAAAACAATAATTTATCATTAAATTTCTAAGACCTCCTTCATAGGGCGTCATTGCACACTTCCTACTTGCATACTTGTTATTTACCTTGAACCATCTAACTATCCAACCTTTTCTTTTACGTTGCAACATGTTTATTTATACACACTAGAAGGATGATAATTCAAACATGAACAAGTAGGTTCATATGATCCAAATTTAAGAAAATTCAAATTTAATTCTATCTAATACCTATATTATCTAGCTCCTTTAACTATAGGCCTGAATAGGTAAATTAGATAGAAATTACAGAGACAAATCCCTCTTTTTTAAAACAAATCTAGTTCTTCAAGAAATTTACATGTTTATGTGGCAATGAAGAAGGAAGCCAACCTACTTGTGTAACTTAGTAGGCCCTACTAAAGGTCAACTACAATTTTGGGTTTAAAGCTTCTCCTACATTATATTCCTAAGGATAAAAAGATATTCCATGAATGTTATACCATTTATCTTTCCACTTAATTCTACCCTTACTTTTCTTCCATTTGCTTTTTCTCCCATCTTGTAGTATGAAATATTCCAATTGCAAGTGTATGTATTGCATCTTCTCCTCTTGGATCCCAAACTTAGTTTGCTTGTTGTTCACTTGCTTTGTTTTCACGGGTACATACACCTGACTGTGTTTGAGGTGGATTTTTTATCATCTCCACCTTATAATGTTCTTCCTTCATTCTTATGTATTTTTACTTCTTTGTAGAAGATTGACTACTTTCATTTTTAGTAATATCATGCCATTTCTTAGAATCCATGTATTTCTCTAGATTCCCTTTGATTATATCTACACATGAAATAAACTTATTAAATAAAACAATTTGTTTGCTAAACTTTTGAAGCCCATTTCTATCCATAAAAATGATTTCCATGTAGATAATTTTCATGACAACTTGAAAGAAAGTTAACTTTTCATTCTTTCCTCTTTCTTTCCTTTCTTCCACATATGTATAGTTTGCTACTTCATTATGTGCCTCGTGAACTTGTAACTGAATCATTTGTTTCTACTCTTGCTTCTAAAATCCACAAATACTTTCCCTTCCATTACTCCTCATTACAATCTTTTATTGCATTGTCGTCAACATCATATTGAGGTTTCTTACATAAAAACCTTTTATTGTCTCTCAAGACAACTTCTTGCTCTCCATTCTCCTATTGTTTACTCGTCAACTTTTTCTCAATATTACTTTTCATTATAGCTTATTTTGGAAAATTCTTTTCTGTGATAGATATCTTTGTATAATCTATGCTTTTTCTCATTAATACTTCATCGGAAAACTCATTACTTATCATATTCTCATGCTGGTTTAACAAAATTTGATTTTTTAAAAGAAAATTAGTTACCTCAAAGTCTAAAATAGTTGAATTTCTTTTATTGGGAAATGTATATCCTGCTTCATCTTATTTTTCTTGATTTAAAAGCTCCTTCTCACTCATCATCAACACATGATTGTTTGATCTCTATTATTGCACCTTCATCCTTCAATGGTACTAATGTGTGTCTCTCACCATATTTTTGAAAGGTATATATAATTTTCCTCCCATCATAACATATTCTTTTATTATGTTACCAAAATATTCCCAATAAAACATGACAAACATTCATAATGATTACATCACAAAGCACTTCATCTTGATAGTTGCCTATCTTGAACTCTATTTTACATTGTCCATTTACTAAAATCTAGCGTCCTATGTGTAACCATCTTATAAGGTGTACGATGATAAAACTTTTCCAAACTCAATTTCTCAATCATTTCAAAAGATACTAGATTCTATGTACTATCATTACCGATAACCATTTTAAAACACTTACCTTTTGACTTGCAAGTGATCCTAAACAAGGCTTTTCTTTGTGTTTTCTCTTTGTTCTCCTTACTTGGTTTGAGACTTAAGCTTTGCATCAGTAATGATGATCCTTCACTTTCTTCACCTTCAACTTGCACAAACTAATTAGTATAATATTCATGTAGAAACTTTGGACATTCATAATATTTATGACTATATTCATTACATTTAAAACACTTACCCCAAAAATATTCACACTCTGAATTTGATGTTCTTATTTTGTATGAATGACCTTCCCTTGAACTTTGAATTTGGCTTGGAGTATTTCCTTCTCTTCCTTCATATGATAAATTGAATTGATGTCGTCATGCTATCCCTTACCTCTGAAATAGTTGTTTTTTGTATCTTGGATACTAATTTTGTTTTCTAGACATATTTTTCTCTACTTGGAGTGAAACTTGATAAGCTTCCTCCATTGTTCTTGGAGATAATAAATTAATATCATCCTAAGTGCTGAAATTTATATCATTTATCCTCCTTGTTATCTTTTTTTACATCTTCTTCAATGTGACTTGTCCTTATAGTAAACTAGTAAATTTTGTTTATATAAGCTTTCACACTCATTTCCTTCTACCTCAAATTTTGAAGCCTCCTAAAAAAATGTGTATACTAATCCCTTGGCATGAATTTAGATTTGAACTTAACTACCATACTATCCCATTATGTGATATTTTTCCTGCCTCTCTTTCTTCTATCATTCTAAATGTTATCCCACCATAATGAAACATGCACTTTCAATCTCGTAACAACAAAATTGAATTTTGTATTATATGATACCTCCTCATATTCAAAATACTTATTAATGGTTCCAATCCAATCAATTTCTCCTACAATAAGACTTCCTTCATACACAGGAACTTCTAACTTAGGTACAAAATTTACCTTAGTGATTGCCTTCATAATCCTTTCTTCTACACTTTCCTACTTTTCTTTTACTACCATATCTTCTTCTGATTCCTCTTCATCACTCATGTAACATGTTTTGGTTCCTCTTCTTTGAGTGGTCTCCATGGTATATAAAGGTTCTTGCATATTTTTCATATATGTCGTCAGTGCCTCTATTATTTGTTTCCTTCTTTGACCTCTTCTAATACCTCTTATATTAATTTCCATCCTTGCAAACTCCTCTCATTCAACTCTTCTTCATAGGATTTTGTTTCAGAAGTTGATTCCTTCTTATATCACTGTCCTCTCGGTTTTCTATGGCATACTCTTGGATTAATTCCTTATTTTTGTGATTGTTTTCTTCTGGTATTCATTGTGCTCACCTTCATTGTAGGTTGCAACGTGCCTCTTCTAGTCCTTATTCTCCTTGAAGCTTCTCTCTAAACTTTACTCGCCCCTCACTTTTCATTGTTCAAGCTTTACTATCTTTATGGATTCTTCCTCTTTCAAATCCCAACTCTTGTGAATTCTTCTCATTGCTACCTATATAAACATAAATTATATATTTTGTGCAAAGAGATTTATCAAACTCTCATAACAATCTGGTAAGGATCATATGTAAGCAAATAATCTGTAGCATGTAATTTCACTTCTCACACACAATTTATTTTCTCATTGTAATTGTTTCTCATATTCACAAATAGGTAGTAAACCTACTTTGATACCAAAAATTATGCAAGGAAAGGCAAACCTACAAATTTACAAAATTAAAAACACTCATAATTATTTTTAATTCTATTCTAGCTCAAATATGATCTCACTAATGTTATTAAAATCGTGACTCCATCATTATGATATATTTTTTTGTTGGCATATAAAATAATCCTTTATCCATCATTTTTATCAATATACTCATTCCTACAAAAATTAGTTATGGGCTAAGTTCTAACATTGTACATTGAGATCTTTTCTACATAACCACAATCATTACCATAGTCCAATGACCACCATTGTCAACAACAACCTAAGAAAACAAAAATCCTAGAGGTATTGCATTATATATGGCTCGAATCCATGATCACAAACTGGGATCTACTTTGCTTCTTATTCCATACATTAAAGGTCTACATTCACGAGAATTAAAGAGTTCGATTTTTCTCCTTTTAATAAGTTATAGGCTTAGAACCAAGAGGGTTTGAAGGGCCTAAACATGTATGACCTTTCATCACATGAATTTGAATGCTTTGAATGTTTTCTTTTTTCCCCTCGTAGTCTTCATTGCATACATGATTGGATGTTGAGCATCTTCTTTATAAATATTCCAAATTTGAGAGTAAATAAACCCACTGGCATAAATTTTGGCCTCTAAATTTATTAATGAGTAACTCCACTACATACATTTCGACCCTTGACATGATCTCTTCAAATTTAATTTGTATCTTTACTCCCAAATCATAATTTTTTCTCTGCAAAAGGTCTTTAAATAAACCACATGCATGATTCCAAAAACCCTTAACTTTACAATTTCCTCCATTTGAAGATGACTTGGCTCATAATCCACATTTATTTGGTCGTCTTTATCTTGCTTAATTCACAGCTCGGGCCCTTGATTCCTTCACTCCAAACTGTTAAAATTTGATAGCATACCAACGTTTATCAACGTTGTGACACCGCTTTCATTACCTCAAATTTTGTAATGTAATCAAGAACATATATTGTTGGAATGTCAACATTGATGCTATGATGTCAAACTCTATTATGTGATGTAATGTTTATTTTTATTAATAAAATGCTAGAGATGAAGAAAGGGGGTGGCCAATAGATTATGATGCCTTGGGGAGGGGGAAAACTTGACTTAAGATGAAAAATATACTTTGGGTGAATATTTCCCTTTGACATGATAATTAATCTTCCCAAGAAGTTGAAAGGTTGGGAAGATGAAAGGTCAAAGTGTGATTATAAAAATAAGAGGAAAAATCAAGGGGTTATTCTTCTTGGTTCTTAAGCTTCTAGCTTTTTTCTATTCTATTACTCTCTCATACATCTCTCTCTCACTCAAAAATTCGAATTGGCATGAGAATTGGTGATAAGAAATGAATGTGTAGCAATGTTTTTTCTTTGGTCTAGATGGCTTTGAGGATTGGGAATAGTTCGGGCTGTGTGTGGCACATAGAGCATTGAAGAGGGGAGGGTTGAAGGAATGTATAGGTTAGAAAAGGATTGCCTTGTGTTGTGCATACCTATGTGTTATTTTTGTGAATGTGAGGATGATCAAAGATGGAAATGTTGGTTGTTGATTTTTCCTCTCTATGTATGAAGGAGAATGGCCTTCACTTCTAGTGTTAAAATCTGGTTTGAATCTAAGTGTGTGAAATATCCCTGAGTTAAGTTCTCATTGATGCATAAATATCTAGCATGGGTGTGTCCATCTATGAAAAAAATTGCAGCACAATTAAGCTTATGGAGTGGTGGAATGTGGCTCACCTTACTTCAACTTCCAATATAATTCTAGTTGCAATAGATAAATATATATTTATGTGTTAATGATATTTCTAGCATAGATGGTTTAGTGGCATGCCTGATTATTTAATTTCTCTTTTCAGCAAATCTATATGTACATGCATTTACCCTTCAGCAAATTTATCATGGTTGTAGTCGTTATACTATTTGGTTGTAGATTTTTATATGTATTAAATTTTGTAACAACATTGGATGAGCAAGAGAGGCTTCTTGAATTCTTCTTTAAACATGTTATGTTGGAATTGATGTTATAACTTCTCTTATGGGAGGTTCCAAAGGCTGAAACCTGGACCATAGTGAGGGGAAATCCCACTAACCCTCCAGTCATATTTGTAGATATTGGGTCGTGAAATTTTAGGAAATAGAATCAAAGGAAGTTAAGCTTCCTAAATGCATCTTTAAATAGGTCATGTTGGAATATATGTTATAACTTCTCTTATGAGAGGTTCCAAAGGCTGAAACCTAGACCATAGTGAGGGGAAATCCTGCTAAGATTTCGGTTTAATTTGTAGATCTTGGGTTTTGAAATTTTAGGAAATAGGATCAAAGGAAGTTAGGCTTCCTAAATGCATCTTTAAATAGGTAATGTTGGAATTTATGCTATGTCATGTTAAAATTTATGATATAACTTTTCTTTTGGGAGGTTCTAGAAGCTAAAACTTGGAGCATAGTGAAGGGAAATCCTGCTAATCATCTGGTTCAACTTTCAAATATTGGGCCACAATATTTTAGGAGATATCAAAGGAAGTCGAGCTTCCTAGATGCTCCTAAAATCATACATCAAACAAGGCATGTTGGAATTTCTACTATAATTTTTTCTGGCAGGTTCCAAAAGATGAAACTAGGACCATAATGAAGGGAAATCCTATAATCACCCGGTCCACCTTTCAGATCTTAGATTGTGATATTTAGGATACATTATCAGAGGAATTCGAACTTCCTATATGCTTCTAAAATCATGCATCAAACAAATCATGTTGGAACTTCTAATATAACTTTTGTTATAGGAGGTTCCAAAAGCTAAAACTTGGACCATAGTGAGGGGAAATATTTTTTATCATTTTATCCAAATTTTAAAGCATGGGTCATTATATTTTAGGATATGTGACCATAGGAATTAAAGTTTCCTAGATACTCCTAAAATCATGCATCAAACAGGTCATGTTGGAATTTCTATTACAACTTTTCATCTAGGAGATTCTAAAGGCTAAAACTTGGATCATAGTGAGGGGAAATCCAACTAATCATATGGTTCGGTTTTTAAAACTTGAACTACTTTAATTTATGACATATTCTCTAACGAAGTTTCTATGTTTTTTTCATGTAAAATGTTTGAAGAAATACCTAAATGGTTTAATGATTCATTGCATACAAATTATTTGATGAAATGCCCCAATGAAAATGTCATTTTCTAGATAAGGATATTATTGTTTTATGCTAGCATTGTTGTATGATAGTATTGTTGTAGCTAATTTATGCCTATTTGAATGCAAATCATTTAAATAAATGTGTTAAAGGTATTTTATTACAATTTGCATACAAATTATTTGATAAAATAGCTCAAAGATAGAAAGCAAAAGTTGCAAGATATAATGTTACAAGTGGAATTAGAGTAATGTTTCTTATTTGATTTTATACAAAATGTTTCATAAAATGTCTACAAGAAGAAGGTTACTTAATTACTTCTATACAAAGTATTCGAAGAAAGGTTTACATGTAAAGGTTTGACAAAATGTATGATAGATGAAAGTCAAGTTTATGCAAGTGTGGTTAGGATAAATTTAGTAGGTGTATGTGAAAAAGTGGTATCAAAGCTGATTGTCAAGATAGTAAAAAGAAAAAGAGTTTTTTTGGTACCCCATAACCTTTGTAAGTTGTTCAGGGAACTCGGTATGCTACAAAGTGGTATCAGAGCATGGTTCAACGCTAGACCTAGATGAGCTCAAGAAAAGATGAAATGGGAGCTCTGATATTATGCTACAAAGTGATATTTGATCTAAGGTTCAACACTGAACCTAGATGGGCTTGAGTATAGGAAAGAATTTGAGTTTTAAATTAATATCTATGCATGCATGTGTACTTATGTGAAATTATTTTGTTGTATCTATGAATACATTGATGTTACTTGAAGATTGACTTGAGTTTTATACAACAAGATAAATATGCAGGATGCTTACTAGATTCCCTAGAGTAAGCTAACAAAATTGCAAAATTTTATAGCCATGTGATGCAGCCATAAATATGAGGGGGGACATCTTAACTTATCTCTCTCTAGTTTTAATATTTTTATTTAATGTTTTGAGAAGTTGTCATATTCGATGAATAATAGCATAGGCATGATAAAGATGCGAGAGATCAAATAGTTTAAAGATGTGTGTCCATTGAATGGATATTAAATAATGATATGCTAGATGCATGAAGATACGATAGGTGCATACAACAATGGGTGTGTGTGTATAAAGACTCAAAGTAGTCTTCTATCATAACATGATTCAGGCGACTAATGGTGGTAAATGGTGAACATGTGATCAGGAATAGTTTGATAGCATTATTAGGAAGTCAATGAAGGTATAGCATGTAGTCTTGTGGAATCAAGGCTATTAAAGGTAAGACATTGACGAGAAAATAGTACAAGTGGAACCTATGTATGTTGTTGTGAGTGAACTTCTCCTTGGGTTACCTTGTGGAAGGTTCGAGCCCTAGAGGGAGAGGTGTTGGCATTATCACACAGTTGTTGTCCTTGATGGCATCTCACTCAGATGACAGTTCTCAGTGCAGTAGCAAAGAATTACAAATCAGACTACAAAGAATGAAGAAAGAGAGGTATATGCAGGTTCACCTTGACAGAGTAGCGTATACACGTGGGTTAACAGACTAGAAAGAGCATATAACGTACACACGCACTTTCACAAGAGGGAAAGCGCGTACATGCTTGAAAACCTAAGTTTTGGTCCAAGGTATTTGGTCCATGGTATTTTGATCCATGGTATTGGTCCATGGTATTTGGTCAGAGGTATTGACCCCAAGGTATTGGGTCCAAGGTATATCCAGCAAACTTATGATTCAATTAATTCATCATATGTTGATCTTTAATCAGTGCATCAGTACTTCATTAACCATATAAATAGTAACCATGTGCAGTAATAACAGAATAAACCATCACACATAAGCAACACACATGAACACCAAGATTTAAGGTGGAAACCCAATGCGGGACAAAAACCACCTGCTACTATCTTCTTTTAATATAAGAAAAACTTGTTTACAATCTTGTACTGGTGCAAACTCATACCAGTATGCAGGCACCCACCTGTAGAAGGTTACAACCTTCTCTCATTTTCCAGTTGCTACAGGAAGGGAGCTCCAACCCCCTAGCTCTTGCACTAGCCAATCTGTTTACTAGTACGTAGGCACCGGTCTACAGAAGGCTCCAACCTTCACTCATTTTCCAGCTACTACTGGAAGGGAGCTCCAACCTCCTGGATCTTGTACTAGCCTATCCATTTACTAGTATGCAGGCACCAGCCTAAAGAAGGCTCCAACCTTCAACATCCTCCAGGGACCACGTTTCATAATTTTCAGACTAGATACTCCTGGAACACAAAACCACACTCTGAAGGCCACGTTTCATCAAATTCTCATATTGGACCCATCAGCAACATTGAAGCTCAAAATTAATCATCATTTTAATACAGCCAATCACTGAAAACCCATCATCATTGAAGTAAATCACATTCAATCAATCTGAACATTCATAACATCGTCACCAGAACACAGAGCAGAACCCATAACTCTGCATCAACAACCAGAACCACTGCAACTTCAAACATTATATTTCATAATGTGTACGCTACTTCGATGTGCCAAATGAGCGTGTATACGCGCTTTTATCAAAGCTGACCAGCGTACAAATCTTGAAATACTAACTTAAAACATCACAACTATTCCAAACTTCATTCATACGCAGATCAGAACATTTACAGTGTAAATCATACATTAGCATTCATATCTAGACTATCCATGATCAGACCACATAATGATAGTTCATTTCAGGTCTTATGATCCTGATCTATCATTAGATCTCATCCTTCATCAACCACTAAGGTTCATCCTCAGTTCAGATCAAGCAAATCACGAGAAACCCATAACATGCATATTTGCTTTTGATCTCACTCTTCATAAGATATTCATTCCTTGCACCCTTTGACCTAATGACCTTCTCCTCCTTATTTAGTTTTAGGCCTTTCTCAATACCTCAAACCAAAACCACTTAGGACCCGTGGTATTCCTGGGTAGGATCAAATAGTCGTTACTCCACTTAATATTGTGGGCTAATACCATGGTATTGACCCCTGGTATTGTCTCCTCTTGAATTTCCTTGTTTTTCCAACCTATACGCGCTTTTTCTCTTGTGAGAGTGTGTATACGTATATTCTCTTTTTGTTCTGTGGACCTATGTGTACATGCTACTTAGACAAAATGAACCAGTGTATACCTCTCTTTCTTCAATCTCTGGAGTCTGATCTATAATCTTTGTTGTTAACCTATTGCATTGCGAACAACCATTTATGTGAGTTGCCATCAAGGACAACACCTATTATCATAATGCCAACAATCTCCCCCTTTGGACTTGATGGCAACAATAACACCAAGACACTCTCCACCTTTGACATCAAGTGCAAAGGGCGGACCAATATATTCTCCCCATTTGATATACATTATGTTGTATATGCTCCCCCTGAGTACATGTAGAGTCTGTAGAGATATGATTCAAAATAATAACATGACTCTATAACTCAACTAAGTGAGTATAACCTGCCTAAGAGAAATGACTCATACATACATCAATCTCCCAACCAAGTAGGGATACACCAAATTTGACTCATCCACCCAACCAAGTGGGGATGTACCAAATGTTTATACATGACTAAAATAGCAATTATTACATCATCCTTCCCATGTATAGTGGGGTTACAAATTAGGTCTTTTCATGACCTTTACATCAAATGATATACATGACATTTATAACAAGGACCAACAATCTAAACAATACCATGATATTCATCAACAACTATCATACACCATATATGATATGCACCATCAGCATCTGTCGGCAGCATCAAGATCAATAACCTGTATAAGTCCATTATTAAAAGAGTCATCTGAATCAAAGCAACTATGTGAATCAAGTAGTATACGTTTCGTCATGTACCAAGGTATTCTATTATAATGCCAACAACACATTATTAGAAGCATATGCTCCCCTTGAACCTATGCCATCTGTTCACTGTCAGATTTGATTATTGCAAATATCAGTAAGAATCATCAAGGCATCATCATCAATCAGATATACATCAACTTTTTAACAAATTATGAGGACCAAAACACTTCCAGATATCATCATCATCTTGTAACATCATCAAACAGAGTAGATAATTGACTGAACCATATCAGACCCCTTTTCCTGAGTCTGTCCCACTGCTTTTTCCTCAAAACACCATATACGCAATTGTGCAGGTTCTAGCTCGCATATATACGTGATTTGTCTTCATGATAACTACGTATGAGAATTGAAATTCTAAAGTTTCACACTTCTAGCTACCCCTGAGTCTGTTATGTTTATATATTGTCCTATGCCACATCTTTCTAACTGTACTTCCTTCTTCTTCCATATCTTCGAGTGTGATGATGTTTTCTCCTTTTGGTGTGGTGGCCGAAATTTTCTCCTGCATTCCTCTAATATATGTCCAAACTTGTTACATGCATAACATCTTACATGTTTCATATTCCTTCTATAGTAGTCCATGGCTTTGTGACCAAACATATTGCAGGACAAACAATATCCCTTAAAGTACCTGGAAGCTGGTGATCTTTATGTGTGACGGTTATTAGCTTGAACCATTCTACTTCTGCATCTAGCTGCAACATGTCCAAAATGATGACATACAAAACATTCAACATTATTCATCAGAGGAAATAACCGACAATCACTTCCATAGTTAGGAGTAAATGATTTTCTTTGAAGACTTTCTTTCCTTGGTTATTGATGGGTTTGACCTCTTATCTCCTTGTTGATCATTTCAGTATTTGCATTAGAGTTCCTTGCCTCATTTGGTGAGCTAGATTCACCTTCAACAGTTTCATGAGAACCAAGACCAGTTTTGATGGTAGGAGACCTTTGACTACTAAGAATATTATCCAAAATCTTAGTATTGTCTTGAAATCGTAACAGTTTATCCTTTTCTTCTAATTTACCTTTTAAGATATTTACCTCAACTCGATATTGCTCTTCCTTTACGAGATATTGTTTCTTCATGATTTCTTCAGCCTTTCATCCTTCTTCCACTTGTTGCCTTAATTTGAGAATCTCATTTTCTTGTTCTTCATCTGCTTGAGATAGTTCTTCATTTTGCTTATTTGAATTTTCAAGATCTTGTTTTAGAGAGAGGATCTTAGCTTCAAGACTTTCATAGTAACTGAATCTATCTTTAAGTCTCTTGATTTTTGTACTCTTTTCATTTACTGCATTTCTTAATGATGTCACTTCATCCCGCAACTTTTGACATTGATATTCCTTTTCCTTGTACTGCTTCCTTTAAGCGATCAAGCTTCTGCCAAAGGACCTGCTTTGATACCAATTGTTGGAAATAAAACTAGGGGGGGTGTGAATCACTATTTACAAATCAATAACCTTTTCTTTTCATACTCAAATCAATAACCTTTTCATTTCATACTCAAATCTTAGTATTTTCTTGAAATCGTAACAGTTTATCCTTTTCTTCTAATTTACCTTTTAAGATATCTACCTCAACTCGATATTGCTCTTCCTTTTCGAGATATTGCTTCTTCATGATTTCTTCAGCCTTTCATCCTTCTTCCACTTGTTGCCTTAATTTGAGAATCTCATTTTCTTGTTCTTCATCTGCTTGAGATAGTTCTTCATTTTGCTTATTTGAATTTTCAAGATCTTGTTTTAGAAAGAGGATCTTAGCTTCAAGACTTTCATAGTAACTGAATCTATCTTTAAGTCTCTTGATTTTTGTACTCTTTTCATTTACTACATTTCTTAATGATGTCACTTCATCCCGCAGCTTTTGACATTGATATTCCTTTTCCTTGTACTGCTTCCTTTAAGCGATCAAGCTTCTACCAAAGGACCTGCTTTGATACCAATTGTTGGAAATAAAACTGGGGGGGGTGTGAATCAGTATTTACAAATCAATAACCTTTTCTTTTCATACTCAAATTTATATATGCTACTTCAATGAAGGTAACTCGCGTGTACACGCAACTCTCTTTAAAGCAACCAACATATATCCAACAAACTTATGATTCAGTTAATTCATCATATGTTGATCTTTAATTAGTGCATCAGGACTTCATTAACCATATAAATAGTAACCATGTGCAGTAATAATAGAATAAACCATCACACATAAGCAACACACATGAACACCAAGATTTAAGGTGGAAACCCAATGCGAGAAAAAAACCACCTACTGATTTCTTCTTTTAATATAAGAAAAACCTGTTTACAATCTTGTACTAGTGCAGACTCATACCGTTATGCAGGAACCCACCTATAGAAGGTTACAACCTTCTCTCGTTTTCCAGTTGCTATTGGAAGGGAGCTCCAACCCCCTAGCTCTTGTACTAACCAATCTATTTACTAGTACATAGGTGCCGGCCTACAGAAGACTCCAACCTTCACTTGTTTTCCAGCTGCTATTGGAAGGGAGCTCTAACCCCCTGGCTCTTCTACTAGCCGATTCGTTTACTAGTACGTAGGCACCAGCCTACAGAAGGTTCCAACCTTCATCATCCTCCAGGGACCACATTTCATAAATTTTCAGAGTGGATACTCCTCGAACACAACACCACACTCTGAAGGCCAGGTTTCATCAAATTTTCATACTTGACCCATCAGCAACATTGAAGCTCAAAATTAATCATCACTATAATAAAACCAATCACTGAAAACCCATCATCACTGAAGTAAACCACATTCAATCAATTTGAACATTCAGAATACTGTCACCAGAACATAGAGCAGAACCCAGAACTCTAGATCAACAACCAGAACCAACTGCAACTTCAAACATCATATTTCATAATGTATACACTACTTCAAAGTGCCGAACAAGCGTGTATACGCGCTTTTATCAAAGAAAACCAGCGTACAAATCTGCAAAGACTAACTTAAAACATCACAACTATTCCAGACTTCAGTCATACCCAGATCAGAACATTTACAATGTAAATCATGTGTTAGCATTCAGATCTAGATTATCCATGATTAGACCACATAATGATAATTCATTTCAGGTCTTATGATCATGATCCATCATTAGATATGATCCCTCATCAACCACTAAGGTTCATCCTTAGTTCAGATCAAGCAAAGCACCAGAAACCCATAACATGCATATTTGCTTTTGATCTCTCTTCATAAGATATTCATTCCTTGCACCCTTTGGCATAATGATCTTCTCCTCCTTATATACTTTTAGGCCTTTCTCAATACCTCATACCAAAACCACTTAGGTCCCATGGTATTCTTGGGCGGGATCAAATAGTCGTTACTTCACTCAATATTGTGGGCTAATACCATGGTATTGACCCCTGGGATTGTCTCCTCTTGAATTTCCTTGTTTTTCCAACTTGTACACGTTTTTCCTCTTTTGATAGTGCGTGTATACATATACACTCATTTTGTTCTGTGGGCCTGCGTGTACATGCTACTTGGACAAAATGAACCAGTGTATACCTCTCTTTCTTCAATCTCTGGAGTTTGATTTGTAGTCCTTTGTTGTTAACCTATTGCACTGTGAACTGCCATCTATGTGAGTTGCCATCAAGGACAACACTTGTTATCATAATGCCAACAGAAATATGGAAGAGTTAGGAAGTGAAAATACAGAAAAAGTGGAGCGTGAATTAAGGTCTCAAGCTCTATGCCTCATGAATACATTTGTCCCCAAACAAAGATAAGTAAATCTTAAGAACATACAAGTACTGTATGTTATCAAATAACACAATTAAATATGTTGTTACACATGTACTATAGGATATCAAATAACACGAGTAAATTTGTTTTTACACAGGTACTTTTACTACTTAGCAGCAAACATACAACCATGAATGAGAATGAAACCAACAACTTCATTACACTATTTCAGAGGAGGAAAGACATACATGAAGTGATATACAAAGGGGAAAACATATTGCACATTGTGTTGATTGGAATCAACAAAATTACTTCATTAAACTTTGAATATGGAGTCCAAATCACCAGTCCATTACATCTAGCAATTGTACATGCTCAAGCACCAGAACAAGCAAATTGAACCAAAGTGGAACCACTTTCTCTATAAACAGAGGACCTCTAGAATGCAGAATTTGGGAAGCTTTGTTAAGTGTTTCTTCCCACTTTTTATAAGGAGAGGGGTAGCTTTGAAGGCAGTTACAAATATCTCAGCTAAGCTCCAGCTGCCTGATCGACTAGTTGTCTTGGCGTACGAAGTTCTGTTTCCCAAATCATTACAAAGGATTTGATTCCTTTCTAAAAAACGCAGAATTTACAGAATAAAAGAAATAAGGAAAACTAAATGATGGTTGAGGAAATTATCTCCTTGCCATTCCTGTGATGGCCTCTAATCAGGCCACGTCTCTACCACAATGTTCCTCTTTAGTTATTCGGCTAGTTCACCTTTCGTTTTCCCCTTAATATCTTGAATTTCCCACTTTCCAGAGTTGGGAGCGATTAGTTGTGGTGGCCTTAGTGGTGTCGCAAAATCACAGTTGTCGACTCATCCATCTCATAACTCTTTGTATTACACTATCAGAGCCTAATATGTCCTGTAATATTACCATAGTGCTATATCAGAGATTTGCCATATCAAAACTTTATTCATAAAAGAAATTATGAAAACAGCGAGTTTCGTTGCCCTTGGCCCTTTTCCATTGCTCCTTGAAAAGTGTATCCCATACTGACAACCATGACCTGCCACTTAGCCTTAAGGTGTTAAGCCTTCAAACTCATGTCGGGCGCCATTCTTCCTTTGTTAACTACTCTGCACCCTTGGTTCATTGAGCTCTTACGACCATGTGCCTACCCCAATATCGAAGCCCCCTTATCAAAACTTTTTCAATTGCCAACTGTTATATAGTGTCGACATCCTCAACCTTCGATATGTGATCTCCGATATGACATCATCACTCCACGTGGCACCTCATGGGTGGTGACAAGTGTCACCCATGTTTTTCCCCTTAAGCCCCTCAAAATGCCAAAACTACCTGCCACGTGTCCTGTTGTACCGCTACGTCATGCTAACATCGGATGCCATTGTAGCTTTATCGGAACCAATCATATGTCACCATGTGTCCCACTAGAGGAGAGAGAAAATGACCTGCCGTTCTTCGGTTTTGCGATGAAATCCTTTGTTAATCCTTTATTGTCATTCCCAATAGTTTTTAGCACTCATTAGAACTTTTTAAATATCACAACTTTTGAAAGGTTTACACTTTCAGAAGTTTTGATTCTCCGATTGTCGATATCCTGATGTTGCGATATTGTGATGTGCCAATCTCCTTTACTCTCTGATACTGCCTGCTCCTATATATTGGACCTCCAACATGTAGGACCTCTGATATGCGATCACTAATATGTAAGGACCTCCAATATGCGATCATTGATATCTCTAGACTTCCGATATGCGATGTCTGATATGTTGGACCTTCCTAAGGCTTCAATCCTTGAACTTCAGCAGGCCATATCTTTTGATCCAGGAGTCCATTTTTGGACTTCCACATATCATTGGAAAGCTTGTTCAGATCAATTCCAATGGAAAGGGTCTGGCTTAGGCTTTGAGTCCTTCTAATTCTTGGAAAATGACTGCAAACTTCTCTTCTCATTTACTCTTTGGACAGCTAGAAACACATTTTGCAGTAAGTGACAACATGATGCATGAACACTTACCACCGTTTGGCTTATTAAAAGTATAGATTGTAGTTGAAATGGCCTTGGTTATGATAATGAAGGTTTAGTACTACCATATTCAATAGTCAAACACCATGAGAAGAATTTCATATTTTACGAAATTTGATTCTTATATGAAGAGCATTTGGAAACGAAAAACAAAAGGAAGAATATTTAATTTAAATTATTATGATTCATATAAGGAAATTGTATGCTTGTGATACAAGTGAGGTGATGATCTATCCAGAAAGGATAGATGATGGCTATGAAGTTGAAAACCCTAGGGACAAGGCCATTGTGGTGACACTTGAGCCTTGTGACATACACTGATCACCATGAGTTATGTTATGACAAATGTCATGTGCTACTTAGAGCAAGCTAGAGGGATGAATTGGCTATAAGATTCCATAATCCTTGAGCCTCTTCCTATGTGCAGAATCCTTGCTAAGGAATGGATCACCAGAGGGACTGGGGAGGCAAAGAAGTGTATGCCTCAACTTGGAAAGTGTGTGACTGCAAGGAAGGGGAGATTTGAATGAATTGGTTTTCAAATGTTCATGTATAGATGCATTGGGATCATGAATGAATGGGTATGTCCAATATGAGTTGAACTTGTCCCCTATGGAATCCTTGTGAAGCAACATACAAACATGCATCAATATGTTGGAATTCCATGAGGTCTAGAATTAACTATACCATTAAAAAATGAATGACATCTCTCAAAGTAGGAACTTTTTATAGGCCATTTTGTCACATCTGGTCAATAGGCCTACAGAGTGGATCCACCAACATCCATGAAAACCTTGTCATCATCCCTACACAAATCCCTAAGAATGACTCTCTTAAATCCCTGAGTTTCTAACCTAGATTGCTTCATTCTAGTGCTTTTAAGGCCCAGTGCACCCTGGACCTTTAGGGACTTGCTTTGAGTGGCACATTGCTCAGTTCTGCACCTCTCTGATCAGAGAAGGTTTACCCCCTTGCTACGGATGTGTTGATTCTAAAAATTCAGGAAAAATAAAAAGAATCCCGAAGCTTCCTCTTCCAGAAGCTTCTAGGAGTTGTTACAACCATTTACCTTGGATAAGAACTTCAAATCATATCTCCCCTACCTTGGAGTTTTCCCCTCTTATCCTTTGAGCTCATACTACCATCAAGAGTGGATCTCAAGCCTAGATTGATAAATGGATAGGAATTCCTAAACTACCATCCTCTCTTATATGTTTACTGCCATCCATAAGCTAGAGGTTGGCTTTTGGAGATTAATCATTATACCCTTATGTTGTTTCTTTGATCATAAGAGAGAAATCATTCCCATGCATTAGGGTGGCTTTGAAGTGTATGTTGTGGCAAGGAAAAACAAGTCAACTTGGGAGGTTCTCTACAAGATCGTCTTCCACTTTTGGTTGTAAAATCTCTCCCTTTCATTTTAATACAAAGAGTATATCGTTTTCATACATGTGTTATGTTATGTTTACGTACAAGTGTTTCAATGTTATGTTGATCCATTGTATGGAATGATTGGAATGCTACATAGATGGTGTATATATTTGGCTTGTGTTGTTTGTTTGTGCAGGTTCTAATTATAGCATTTGGAGCTACGGTTGGAGCTGACAAGCCAAGAGGATAGAAGAGCTTCCAACGAATCACAAGTAAGCATCTTTCCATTTTCCAATTCTTCTAAGGAAAACTTTATAGTCTTTGATTTTTGTTGTTCTAGACCATGCCACTAGGTCTAGGGAAGATACTTTTGTCTGCAATCATAGATTATGTATAACAAATTGGCGACCATACTAGGGAGCGATTCATTCCCTTAGCGGTTTCCTTCACTTTTTCCCTTGTAACACCTCTTCATAAGACCTTCAATGTATCACTCATCTTGAATTAACCCTAGGAATACCCTCCACTGAGCTACATTTGAATTGTTGTGTCAGAAAATCCCTTTTCCATAATCAGCTCACCCCTTGGTCTGCTGACAGAGCATTGCAGAGCATCCTCGCCTTCTCTATACTGCGTCGCATAGCACTGGTAGCTTCTTTGCACATGCATTGACCCTTGTTTCATGCAAAAAATTCCTTTTCATGCCTTGCTCTTAGATTGACTTGATTCCAACTGGTCATCCTTGTGTCCCTGAGTGTGTTTAACCCTCTCAAAAGCCTTTATCTTTTGGTTTTGAGTGACTTTCGATTTTTTCTTTGCTCTTGTCATTAGGTCATTAGAAAACTGATTGCTTGAAGGAATTGGTGTTTCATTCATTGTTGTGAATAGTTTCTTTTATCAGTGATTAAGCGAATATCTTAATTTTCATATAAAAATTAAGTGGAATTGAAAAGAAAAATCTTATGAATCATG
>APFE030428167.1:74040-96978 GCA_000404065.3 Pinus taeda
ATTTTTGTGAAATTTCCTATACTTACACTTGAATGGTTCTTTTATTGTATTAGTGAAAGAAGGTATTGTTGTTCTCATTTTCACTATAGGAAAGAAAGTTGTGCATAGATTACGTTTGCATATTTTTCATGGAAATTGTGCATAGAATACATTGCATGGTTTGGAATCATATAGGGCTTCAATTTTGATTGGAATAGTTAAGTTGAGGAGATCAATTGTTGCATCACTTTTTTGTTGCATTGTCGATTGATTTCTTCTTCCCCTACTAGGTTAGGCCTTTCATTATTAAAAGGTAAATGAAAAGAGTTATTTTGGTCATATTAGTTGCATCATAGGTGTGTTCAGGTGACATCGACTTTTGAGCCTTGAAATCGAAATATAATTCAAGATAAACTCTAAAATCCATTCAATTAACCTAAGGATAATTTGAAACTTACCGAGACACATAGAGGTCTAGGCTAGAGACGTGTTCCAGATTCTTTAAACATAGGAGTTGTCATTTTTGCCAGCATTGCATTTCGGGGGTGATATCTCGTTCCACATACGTAAGTGTATTAGACCATTCTCCACATACCTTTGGGTATATTAGATGGTGCTCCATGCATGAAAAGTATATGGGAACGCTCTAATCATAAAATTACACATTAGACAACACTAACACGAATTTCACTTCCACATACCGTCGAGTATATTTTGGAAGTCCACCATAGGTTGCTATCCTCACCATAAGTAACTTAGTCAATTGTCTTGTCCACTGTGATACACCGAACACGACATTTGGAGAGATTGTATGCTTGTACGTAAATCCTTGGTTTTATAAGGTGGTATATTTCAATTCACAGTTGCTTGGTAAACACTTTTTCCTAGTTACCCCTCTTTATGTTATTTTGTGTCTTTAATTTCTAAAATGAATTAATTGACAGTGGAACAACATCCTCCCCATGGACCAAATCCTTAGTAGACCTTTGGTTGATACTAATGGCAACAATTCTTGAGTATACAAATCAAGGAAACCCCTCTGGCGGGAATCTTGGTCCCTTTCCTTATTTTGGAAATATTGGTGCTCCTTATATGGCAACATTGTCCCTTCTTAGATGTACCATTGGCTTTCCAGTTTGGCTGTTTTCGACCACTATGGTACTGAATGTTGAAAATGCTTCTCAGCCAAGTTCTCCTCCACCTGAACAGTATCGACCTCAAGTTGATCCTAAAGTTGACCCTTGCCTTCTTCACCTGTTGTTTCTTCATCCCTTTATTCCTCCTCTTCTAGTGAAATTCTTCATTCTAGTAACTAGGAATCTAAGAAGAAGAAGAAAAGGGCGAAGAAGAAGAAGCAAAATAAGCAGGGCGGAAACCAAGAAACCATTGCTACCCATGCAACTAGTATGGACGAACCTTCCAATCAGCCCCACAAAGTTAAATTCCATTGCAAGTTATGTAAGGGTGGCCATCTTCTTAAATATTGTCCTGGTATTCCATAGGTATTAGAAGTGTGGTCCACATGCTCACATCAGCCTTTGTCGCAAGCCTCTAGAGATCGTGTTGGTGATAAACCATCAACTAGTGATAGTAAGGTCCATAGGAAGAAGGGTAAAGATAAGCTTCCCTATAGGTTATGTGAAGGAAACAATCCTATTCACCTTTGTCCTTATATGGATGAAACCCCAAAAGTAATGGAAAACCTTACAGCTTCTCAGCCTCGTCTTTTGGTTGGTTATCGAAAAAAATTATCCCAATCCTCCACTACTTGATGAAGTGATTGATCAGAATGCGACTCCAGTCAATCCCACTATCTTTGAACGTGAATCCCATGATTTTTTTCCCGAACAACTATTGGTTGAGAAAATGGTCGAGTCGATTCCACCTTCAGTTGATCATACCGCTCAGGTTCTTCTCATTTCTTCATATTCCAATGAAGTTGGGGGAATCCTCTCGTTCCATTGACACGGGGGGGAAATCCTCTCATTCCATTGACACAGGGGGGAAATCCTCTCATTCCCACAACATAGGGTGGAAATCCTCCCATTCCCATAGCACAAGGGGGCAGTTATCCCGTTCCCACGGCACCCACTCCAAGTAGTATCGCCACTTCCTTTGATTGGAGTCGACTGGTAGGATATCGTCTTCCTCCTTACATGCCCTTCCAAATCATAGTACAGGCTTATAATATGCCCATACCCGACACAGTCATAGATGAAAGCGCGTATGCTATTATTATATCCTCAACTACTTGGCAAGCTTTCCATTCTCCACAACTTATGCATGTTACCCAAAATCTATTGTCTTTTAACAGAGGAACCAATCAACCATTAGGGATCCTTCCTCAGTTTCCTATTACCTTGAGAGGAAATATTGTATATAAATATATGATGGTAGTCCAAGGGCCTTTGGATTTTAATTTACTCCTTGGGCTTGATTATGTTTATGACATGGGATCGCTTGTCTCTTATCTCTTTCATGTGATGTGTTTCCTGCATGAAGGAAGAATCGTGACCATTGACCAACTTTTGTTCTTTGGTCCTAATTTGCCTCCTAATCAACCTGCTTCCCTAAATGGTCCTTATATGCAAGTGGTATATCCTCTGCCACAAATTAATTATGTGGCAACCCATTCCATGTCCGTGTCTACTGATGGTCTAGTAGGTGATGTAGTGCATCATGTACTGGGAGCATTGGCGCCTAATCTTTCCCTTGGATCCTTACCTTCCAAAGTGTTGTTCTCCCATCTGATGAGAACCTCTTGGAAGCCATGGACTTTTTGGGGCCATGATCAGTTCACGGAGTAGAGTTCCTTTTCTCCTATGAAGATCCTTAAAAAGTGAAACAAGGTCCCCAGAGCAGAGTTCCTTTTCTTGTTTCAAGCTCCTTGAAAATTGAAACAAGGTTCCCGGAGAAGAGTTCATTTTCTTGTGTCAAGATCCTTAAAAAATGAAACAAGGTTCCCAGAGCAAAGTTCCTTTTCTTGTTTCAAGCTCATTAAAAAATGAATCAAGGTTCCTTGAGCAAGTTCTTTTCCTTTGTCAAGCTCGTCAAAATTTGAAACAAGGTCCCTTGAGCAAGTTCTTTTCCTATGGAAAGCTCGTTAAAAAATGAAATAGATCCCCTTCCAATTCGATTCTTTGATTAGATCTCGTAAATCCCTAGTTGAATATTTCACTTGATCTCGTAAACGAACCTACATTCCATCTACCTATTAGTAACCAATAGCCTACTTAGGTGAATGAACTGAAGCTTGAGGGGAATGTGCCCCGAATTAAGTCATTATGTTGGGGGCATGTTGATCCAAGTGGATGTTGGTGGCCACCCGCCTATCCCACTTGGACCCCCACAACTGTCTCTTTCAGTTTTTCAGTTTCCTTAATTGTAGCACAATTTACTACTTTTAGCAATTTTTCGGGTCCTGAACTTCCGGAACTGTTTTGAGGCCCTAAATGACGTTTTTTGGAAAAAAAATGGGAGCAACATGGGTTAGTAGTCTAATGTTTTTCATCCCAAAGTTGTAGTCCTCAGATAGATCTTTCTAACAAGGTATTGTGGGCTTCAAACAAGATCGTATGCCAAAGTTACGACCCTGGGAAGTTGATGTACCAATTTACCCAAAATGGGGCCCATAGTTTGGCTTCATCTCCTAGGGTTTTCCATTGTTTCTCAACAATAAATAGGCCTTCGAGCCTCATTGTAAGATAGTTCAGAGGCATGTAGCCGCCACATCTCTTCTTAGAGATAAGCTACCATCGCCCTAGCTAGTTTATTTCCATTTCTGTTTGTAAGCATAATTCAATATTTTACATTAATGAAATAAAGTATTATTTATGTTGCATCTCTATATTTATGGTTATATATGTAATTTTTTGCCTTCTTGTTTAAATCTGGATCACATGCAAACTTATTTCAAGCATAGTTTGTCTTTGTTTCAAGCTTGTGTAAAAATGACACCAATTTCAAGCATAGTTTCCCATGTTTCAAGCTTGTGTAAAAATGAAACCATTTTCATTCCATCCCACATACTTTCCATTTTTTATCAACTAGATGAACCTTGGTTTTCTCATTCCATCATCTCCATCTGCTTGTCCAATTATTCACTTTCACTTGGTTGTTTTACCCTTTCCTGAGGAACTGCTGCAATGAGTGGTCTTATTAGCCAACCTCTTGACCTTTATGTGTTTTGAGCAGTTCCATCATGACTGGAACCAATTTCTAACCTTTATAACACTCATTCCTCCAGGAGGAGTCCTCTTCCATCTATTTTCAGATTCCCAAAATATGAAAAGATTGTTGAGCACTTTTCTTTCTCAACTCGTTAAAGTAAATGAAAAGCAGGGAAAATTTTAAGGATGGAAGTTTATCTTAAGCTTTAGCAACCTTAGTGAATCTTACTAGTCCCTCATATCCAAATTTTAAAATGTTGATGATAATTTTATAAAAATGTTTATATTTCTAATTATTTTATATTAGAAAATATATAATATTGGCGATTTTTAAGGTAAAATAATTTTATACTATAAACTTTTGGTGAATTCATTTGTAGAAAAATGGAAATTGATGAATCTTTGTTTTGGAGAAAGCATGTAACATTAGCCCACCTGCGAATATTAGCCCTTAAAATTTTCCCTGATGAAAAGACATCTACTTTGTATAAGTTTAACACTTTTCCGGACACTATTTACGAAAAAGGAATACCTTAGTCAAACATGGATAGGAGGTTCTCTTAAGTATTGTTTTCTACATTTTCATACTCAAGAGACTATTTACAAAAAGGAACCTTCAGAATTTTCTTTTTTTCCTCTTTTTCAAACTCTCTAAACATGAAAAATATGTTGAGTTAGACCTTTGCTGGACTCGTTAAAACATCAAACAACGATGGACTCATCAAACATGACGAGACCAAACCACTCCTCATGGTTCATTAAACATACTCAGAGGGATTCATTCAAAGGATGAACTTACATATCAAGCATATGTTATCCTCTTAAATCTTGTTAAAAAATAAAGAGTTACTGACCAGCAATGGTTGGGGAAAGGGAAAATGGTATATTTTACCTATTATGAAAGTGAGTCGCTCTTGAACACAACACTCTTCCACTTCATCTCTATCATTGTGGGTTGGGAAATATTCTTGTCTTTTGGTTCACCATACCATTTCAAATCCTCCATTTTTTGGTTTTGGTTCAATACTTCCAACTCCATTCAGTGTCGTTGATGTGTTCAAGAGAAGTTATTCCATTGATATCTACTACGATACTCGCAGCCTTCATTCCATGTCTGAAGTTCCTGAACTAGTTCCACATAAAAGTCTTTCTGTCTTGAATCATGATGCCCATTTTGTGTCGTTTATGGGGGATACATCAAGACCCTCCTATGATGGGTCACTTCCTGTTGACATCAGGGCATTATCCAGGAATTTGAATTAGAAACTCTTCCTTTAATAGCTTGTGACTTGCATACATCAATGGAAAGTTTCCTCACTCTCGGCTACAGGTTTACATCATTGGCCTTTGCCCGACAGATTTTGTGTGGTGTTTGACTTCAACTCCTTCATTCACACCATATGGATTATACTGCAATACGTTGACAGCCATTAACATCATCAATGGTTTATCTTGCATCTGTTAACGCCTTGCATCATTGGTCGGTAATCAGATGGTGTTTGCTATGTTCGACCCCAACTCCTTTATTCACATGGTTAGAATCGTACTTTGTACACTCAAGTGAACAATATAGAAGACCCCAAATCTAGTTCCAACCATCTGATCTGCAATTTCAATATTAATACAAGATCACAATGTATGATGGCTATGATCATACAAACATTCATCCAATCATGAGTCCACCCTTTGTCAATAGTGGACATGTCTTCTTGATTATTATACATGTAATGTTAGCTTATGTGTTGAGCATCGGTATGCCTACCTCAATAAAGATATCATGATGAAAAATGTATTGTAATAGATGATGATCTGACCAATTTTTCTTGATCTGAACTTGTCACAAGGTAAAGCACTTCAATCATCAACCACTATTTCTAACTTTTCACTTTGGGGGGGAATCTGTTATAGGTCATTTTGTCGCATATGGTTAATATGCCTACAAACTAGATCCACCAACATCCATGAACACCTTGTCATCATCCCCACACAAAGCTCTAATCATGACTCTCTTGAATCCCTGAGTTTCTAACCTTGACTGCTTCATTCTAGTGCTTTTAAGGCCCAAGACACCCTGGCCCTTTAGGGACCTACTTTGAGTGGTAGGTTTCTCAGTTCTGCACCTGCTCTAATCAGAGTAGGTTTTATCTTGATGGGGGAGCGTTGATTCTAGAAATTCAAGAAAAATGAAAAGAATCTCAAAGCTTCCTCTTCCAGAAGCTTCCAAGAGTTGTTACAACCATTTACTTTGGATAAGAACTTTGAATCCTATCTCCCCTACCTTGGATTTTTCACCTCTTATCCCTTGAGCTCATACTCCCATCAAAAGTGTATCTCAAGCCTAGATTGGTAAATGGATAAGAATTCCTAAACCACCACTCTCTCCTATATATTTACTACCATCGACAAGCTAGAGGTTGGATTTTGGAGATTAATCATACCCTTATGTTGTTGCTTTGATCATAAGAGACATCATTCCCATGCATTAGGGTGGATTTTAGGTGTACATTCTGGCAAGGAAGGACAAGTCAACTTGGGAGTTCTCTACAAGATCAAATTCCGCTTTTGGTTGTAAACTCTCTCCCTTCCAATTTAATATAAATAGTATATTGTTTTCCTACATGTGTTATGTTATGTTTATGTACATATATTTCATTGCCATGATGATCCACTGAATAGAATGATTGGATAATGCTACCTAGATGTCATAGATATTTGGCTTGTGTTGTTTGTTTGTGCAGGTTCTAACTATAGCATTTGGAGCTACGGTTGGAGCTAACAAGCCAAAAGGATATAAGAGCTTGTGACGGATCACCAGTAAGCATCTTTCCATTCTCCAATCCTTCTAAGGAAAACTTTATAGTCTTTGATTTTTTTTGTTCTAGACCAGGCCACTAGGTTTATGGAAGATACTTATGTCTGCAGTCGTAGATTCTGTATAACAGAACTAATGACATGGAAAATGTTGCTAATATGAAAGTGGCATATCCCTTATTCTACATAAAATGGTTCTACATATGTTACAACATCGAGGACAACACTCATTAAAGGGGTGGGGAGAATTGTGACACCCCTTTCATTACCCCAAATTTTGTAACGTTATTAAGAAAATATAATGATAGGGTTTAAACATTGATTCTACAATGTCAAACTCTATTATGTGATGTAATGTTTATTTTTATTAATAAAAACGCTAGAGTTGAAGAAAGGGGGAAACCAACAAATTATGATGCCTTGAGGAGGGGGGAAACTTGACTTAAGAGGAAAATATATCTTGGGTGGATATTTCCCTTTTGATGTGATGATTAGTATTCCCAAGGATTTGAAAGGTTGGGAAGATTAAGGGTCAAGGTGTGATTGTAAAAATAAGAGGGAGGAGCAATCAAGGGTTTCTTCTTCTTAGATCTGAGGCTTCTATTACTCTCTCATACATCTCTCTCTCTCTATCTCTCTCTCGAAAATTCAAAATGGCATAAGAATTTGTGACATGAAATGAATGTGTTGTAGCACTTTTTCTTTGGATTAGATGGCTTTAAGTATTGGGAATGGTCTTGGTTGTGTGTGGCGCATGGAGCACTAAAGAGGGGAGGATCAAGGGACTACATAGATCAGAGGACTCCATTGTGTTGTGTATACCTATATAGTATTTTTGTGGATGTGATCTGGTCAATGATGGAAAGGTTGATCACTAAGTTTTCCTTGATGCGTGTGAAGGAGAATGGTCTTCCCTTATGGTGTTAAAATATGGTCTAAATATGATTTTTTGAAATATAATTGAGATAAATTCTCCTTGAAGAATTAAGATCTCATACGAGGGTGTCCAACTTTGAAAAAATTGCAACACATTTGAGCTTATGGTGGGGTGGAACATGGCTCACCCTACTTCAGTTTCTAGTATTTTTCTTACTCAATAGATAAATATTTATTTTTATGCTAGTGACATTTTCAGCATAGATAGTTTAGTGACATGCATGATTATTTAATTTCTATTTTTAGCAAGAATATATGCACATGCATTTACGCTTCATCAAATTTATCATGGATTTAGTTGTTATACTATTTGGTTGTATATTTTTATATGTATTAAATTTTATAACAGCAATGGATGAGGAGATAGGCTTCCTAGATTCTTCTTTAAACAAGTCATGTTGTAATTTTTGCTATAACTTTTTCGTCTAGGAGGTTCTAGAAGCTTAAACATGGACCACGGTGAGGGGAAATCATGTTAATCCTCTGGTGCAATTTTTAGATCTTGGGTCATGAAATTTTAGGAAATATGATCAGAGGAATTTGAGATTCCTAAATGCATTTTTAAATAGGTCATGTCAGCATTTTTCTATTAATTTTCTTCAAGGAGGCTATAGAAGTTGAAACTTGGACCATAATAAGGGGAAATCTCGTTGATCATCTGATCCAAATTTCATATATTGGTCATGATATTTAGGAGATATTATCAAAGGACTTTGGGCTTATTGGATGCTCCTAAAATCATGTATCAAACAAGCCATGTTGGAATTTCTCCTATAATTATTATTCGAGGAGGTTACAGAAGCTAAAACTTGGACCATAGTGAGGGGAAATCTTGTTGATAATTAGGTTCAACTTTCAAATCTTGGATTACGATGTTTTTGGAGATATGATGAGAGTAATTCAAGCTTTGTAGATGCTCCTAAATTCATACATCAAATAGGTTATATTGGCACTCCTGCTATAGCTTTGCTTCTGGGAAGTTCCAGAAGGTGAAACTTGGACCATAGTGGGGAAATCCTGCGAATCATCTCGACCAAATTTTAGATCTTGTGTCACGATATTTTATGAGATATGATCAAAGGAATTCAATCTTCCTGGATGCTCATAAAATCATGCATCAAATAGGTCATCTTTCCATTTCTACTATAACTTTTCATATGGGAGGTTCCATTGGTTGAAACTTGGACGATAGTGAGGGAAACTCCCACTAATCATCTAGTTTATTTTTCAGAAAGAGATATGCCCTGAGGAAGTTGTTATATTAGGTTGCATGCAAAGTTTTTGAATAAATTCCTAAATGGTTAATTGATTCATTGCAAGCAAATTGTTTGATGAAATCACCCAATGAAAATGTTGTTTTGGGGACAGGGATAGTATTTATGTATGTTAGCAATGTTGTATGATAGTAAGTTTATAGCTGATATATGCATATTTGCATGCAAAGTATTTGAATAAATGTGTTAAAGGTGTTTTATTACAATTTGCATACAAAGTATTTGATAAAATACCTCAAAGATAGAAATCAAAATTTACATGATTGAATGGTATATTTAAGTTAATATGTTATAAGTGGAATCAAAGCAATGTTTCTTATTTGGTTTAATACAAATTGTTTCACAAAATTTCTACAATAAAAAAGAATACGTAATTAGTTGTATACAAAGTATTTGAATAAATATTTACATGTAAAGTGTTTGACAAAATCTAGGAGAGATGAAAATCAAGTTTTTGTGAGTGTGATTAGCATAAATTTAGTAGGGGTATATGACAAAGTTGTACCAGAGTTGATTGTCAAGCTAGTAAAAAGAAAAAGAAAAATTTAGGTACCCCATGACCTTTATAAGCCATTAAGGGAACAAAATATGTTACAAGGGCCAAGCGGTCATACACAACTGAAATAAAACAAGAACATGGAAGAAGCATTAAATTTCTAGTTTGAAAGCAAGTAGACACAACAATTGTTACATCTAACCGACATTCAAAATCCTCTCTATTTCAAGTAAGCAAGTAGACATAATAACTACTGCATCTAAACAAGTTTCAAAATCTTATCTATTTCAAGCATAACCTTATGGTTCACAAATATCTAGATTTCTGAATCCATTATTTCATAACTCATTGAATTTGGCTCAATTCAATCCACTTTCTTCTTCCTCATTTACGACGCCTCCAATATGTAACTCTACATCTTAAATCACTGACTAACTCTTTAAAAGACATTAATCTTATCATATACACAGACATTTACAGGTTTATATTGTGAATGTGGTTAACATGAAATTGCACACTAAATTGATGCATATACCAATACAGACTCACACACATAACAATAGAATAAATGTTGAGCTAGAAAAAGAGACAATAGTGAACAAGGTTTGCAACAATAATCTATCATTAAGTTTCTAATACCTCATTCATAAGGCATCATTGCATACCTCCTACCTACATTCTCATTATTTACCACAAACCATCTAACTATATGATCTTTGTTTTTATGTTGCAATAGATCTATTTATATTCCTTGTCTTGGGATAAACATCTTCCTCTTCATCCTCCTCGTGAGAAGGATGATAATTCAAACCTAAAAAAATAGGTTCATATCATCCATATTTAGGAAAAAATAAAACAAATCTTGTCTAATACCTATATTATCTAAGAGCCTTAACTATATGCTCAAATAGGTAAATTACATGGCAAGTAGGGAGACAAATCCCTCTTTTCAAAATAAAATGTAATTCTCTAAAAATTTACATGATTATGTGCCAATGATGAAACTAACTTCCTCTCATAACTTGATAAGATCTCCCACATATCAACTACAATTTTGATTTAAAATATGCTTTTGCATCACAATATGCCCAAAAAATCTACAACAAACACCACACATATGGCTAGATACTAAGAAGAGAGTGTCATCCCCTGAAAATCCTCCAATGTCTCCTCAAAAGATGTCAAGTGAGTCAAGAAAGAAGCATGTGTGCATATATATCAGTCTAAGGTCCTCATAGAAGCAAGTCAAACTCTTCAAAATGAAAATGAGTTGGAATATGTGGCTCACAAAGATTTGGATGAATTTCCTCAAGTGTCATAGTACCCCATGTAACTATCACCATACCCAAGGCAAGGGCACCCCTTCAAAGTGATGAGTCATGTCTCCAAATATGTGTCATTAGGTTGTTAAACATTATGTGGCATCTTTTAATAACTAAATGAGTCATTTAAATTTTATCTCATCCTACTTTTAACGATGGTCTGGACATCATTAACCTTTATTACATGTGAAAACCCCTAAGACAATATGCATTTCCTAGGAATTTAAGTTAGTTGTAGATGATATGATGAATGTGGTGCTAGGGAGAAGGTGTTGTCATGATTTGGCCCTCATAGTCACATAATATTAGTGTAATGGTCTTCCCTAGTTGTTATCATTTATCATTTTGCATGTGTTCCATTAGAGGGAGTGCTTAACATTGAGTGACCATTCCTTGAGCCTCTTTTCTTACTACAACTTTTTCATCTTCTCTTTTATTAGCTTTATCCCTTCTTTCTTTTTTATTTTCCTTTTTTAAGCATGTGACAAGAGGAAGTTGGAATTTATAGCAAGGTTTCATGGTTCACGCATCTAATATAACTTTGGTTGCTTCAACCTAAATCATTTTTCTCTTTTGCCTTCCTTTAAGCTTTTCCATACATAGGATTTTTTATTTTTATTTTTTGACTTTGATACATGGCATATGATAAGGAAAACACGAGATAGGAATGACAAATTTGCATGAAAATGATGAGGGAGTGTGAGAAGTAGCTAGGGAAAATGACATGAAATAGCTACCTAGGTTGCTAGTAGTGCAACTTGACCTACATGTGACGCTTATTTATAATATAATCATGAACCCCCTATGGCACAACCAAGTAAGAGATAAGAATATATAATGTTATGAAACATTATCACAATACACCAATGATCACCATGGACATGTCCCATATGGAAAGAAATATCATCATATGTGAGCAAGAGCATAACATATATTAGCGTCCAAGCTTCACCACGGGATCACAATAAACAATTGAAGCACTAGCATAGCCTTGTAATGGGTATAAAATCATTGTCCATCATCCATTGGCTCGAATAAATTGGTATATGTTTAAAATTTCCACTATCGTGCTAGCATGCATCATAGAACCATCAAACCTGGGGTATATCCATTATGTAAAGAGATATTCATGCAACAAAACGTGTGAAAAATGTGCTCCGCCATGTACTATAAATAATAAATCTGTAGTGCTAATATTAGGTACCAACTATACATTGTGTTGTCGTAAATATTTTTTTCATTGATGTCAAATATAGGAGGATCCTACTTATGTCCAAGATAATTATTAGAAAATGAAGATTGTTGGAAATATTCTTTTTGGCCTTTTGATGCCCCATTTGGATACCCTATATTTGAATGCATTTTTACTCCAATTACCTTTAGATCAAAAGGGAACATAATATATATGGTGAAATATTATTCAAATACTTTTACAATAATATATGACATTCCCTTTGACTCCTTAGGAATGAGGAGATATGAAATATTTTGTTAGGATGACCCTTCCAAAGTACAAGCAGGCCGCCCCAACTAGTTTTACAAGTCAACCCCATAAGTGAATGTCCAAATACTATAAATAAATGGAATGTGATTTATTTTTGACATGAACCCATCGATGAATATATCTAAGGTCACAACAGGAGTTGAGGAATAACTTTTGAGGTGATTCTTAGAGTATAAAGGTGGAAGCAAAAATGTGATTTATGGAGTGAATGAGCCATCTAAGAATTTTCACTATAACTTTTCTTCTGGGATGTTTTGGAATGAGAAACTTGGGAGGATATAGATATAAAATATTCATGTACCTATGATTCAAGCATCTTACCTTGATTCGCCATAATTTCATAGATATGGTCTAAGGAAATTAGGGTTCCTAAATTCTCTTGAAATCTTCTTTAAACAAGTCAGCTAGGAATTTTTGTTATAACTTTTCTTTGGGGATGTTTTAGAACATGAAACTTGGAGGATATATATTTAATATATTCATATACTTGTGATTCAAATTTCATACCTTTGTTCGCTGTAATTTCAGAGATATGGTCTAAGGAAGTTAAGCTTCCTGAAGGCTCCTGAAATCTTCTTCAAACAGGTCACCTTGACATTTTTGCTATAACGTTTGTTCTAGGATTTTTTAGAACATGAAACTTGGAGGATAAAAAAAGAATATTTTCATGTACATGTTATTAAAATTATAGAGCCTAGTTCACTATAATTTCGAAGATATCCTTTAAGAAATGTGGGCTTCTTGTATGCTCCTGAAATTTTCTTGAAACATGTCAATTTGGAATTTTCTTTATGAATTTTGTTTTAGGATGTTTCAGACTATGAAAATTGGAGTATATAGACAGAATATTGTCATGTATCTTGATTAAAATTATGTACCTTGCTTCATTATAGTTTCAAATATATGCTCTAAAGAAGTTATGCTTCTTGAATCCTCCTCAAACTTTCTTCAAACATGTCAACTGGGAATTTTTGTTATAACTTTTCTTTTGGGATGTTTAAGAATGTGAAACTTGTAGGATATAGACAGAAGATATTCATCTACCTATGTTTCAAATTTCATACCTTTATTCACTATAATTTCAAATATATTTCCCAAGGAAGTTATGCTTCCTGAAGGCTCCTAGAATCTTCTTCAAACATGTCAGCTTAGCATTATCATTGTAACTTTTGTTCTGGGATGTTTTAGATTGTAATACTGGAGGATATAGATAAAATATCATCATGCACCTATGGTTAAAATTATATGCCTTGGTTCGCTATAATTTTAGAGATATACTCTAGGGAAGTTAGGATTCTTCAATGCTCCTAAAATTTTCTTCAAATAAGTCATCTTGGTATTTTTGGTATATCTTTCTTTCTATGATGTTTCAAAATCTAAAATTTGGAGGCAGAGGAAAGATATCAAAGTAACTATGGGATAAATTTCAAACCTTGTTTCACTACAATTTTATAGATATGATTTGATGAATTTAGTTTTCTTATATGCTCATGAAACATGTTTGAAACATGTTAGCTTGTCATTATTGTTATAACTTTCTCTCTAAGATGTTTTGGACTGTGAAATTTGGGTTAGACAAAGAATAGATCTCTAGGTACCTGTGGTAGAAATTTTAGAACCAAATTTTCAAAATTAGATATGTTTCATGTTGTGTATATTCATTCTTGGAAGAAACCAAAAGCAACAAGTTTTGGGTGAAGTAGACTTGTTGAAGGAAGCAATAATAGGTAGATAGGTGAAGGCACAAACAACTAATAGCGCTAGTGAAGACAGAAGAAACAAGCAAACTTGGTGAAAGAAAAATCAACTAATAGGCACTGTGATATGCAAGTAGGTTGGTCCCTATGAATATTTGCGATAGAAGGGATTGGTATCTCATGTAGGTTGATTCCTACAAAGAAACCAATCAAATTGGTGTCTCATGTAGGTTGTTGCCTACAAAGCAACAGGTGGGATTGGTGTTTCCTATAGGTTGGTACCTATAAAGCAGCAGATGTTATTGGTGTATCATGTAATTTGGTTCCTATAAAGCAACATAGAGGATTGGGCTCTCCTATAGGTTGGTGTGTATAAGATATTCATATAAAGAAGTTTTTTGGTTTTATCTCATAAGGGTTTCCATGTATATCTCATGTTACATTTTTATTTTATGACATTGATGTTTTATGATGTTTTAATGGTATTAAATGAGTAAAAGTTTTCCATTATATTGATTAAACCCCTTGTCGTCTCAGTATAATTATGAAATATAGGAATTGGTATTATTGAAGGTTCCTTCAATACCAATATAACCACTAGAAGGTAGATATAAAAGGGACCATGTCTAGTCAGGATGAATCTTAAACATCCAGATCTCCATTATTAGATGAACTAAAGTATGCTTTCTAGAAGATAACAATGAGGCATCGTCTAGATGCTCGTGGCATTGATACTTGGCAATGTGTAGTGGATGGAATGAAGGAAAATAAACATAATACAAAAGTCGTGGGTATTATTTTGTGTGGACTATAAAAATTAGATTCTAAGAAGGTGATTCATTGTGAATCTGCGAAAAAAATTGGGACAAGCTACAAAGCATCTATGAGGGATATGACTTTCACATAGCATATGAAATGAAGTCAAAAAAAATCAACTCAAAAGGAAGTAGCTCCCAAATATTCAAAGAAGATAGGAGAATTTAAATCTTGTGATTACTAGAGTGATAAGTTAAAAGTAGAGGAAGCACAATCTATATCAAGAGGAACTAAAGAACGAAAATTCATGAATGCTCAAGCTATCAATCATCAAAATGAAGATTCAAACTCAAAGGAAGAAGTTGAAGGTAAGAAATATCTTGAGGGCGAACTTATTTGTGCTCTACAAGAAATGGATAGAATCAAAAGAAACAAAGAGTTGGTGGATCCACTATAGAAATATAAAGAGAAATATCATGATTTTGATGAAGCATCAATCATCCTCCTAAAGTCAAAAATGGCAGATGTAGAGAAAATAGAGGACCATTATCAAGTCAATTGGAAGAAAAGGAAAGAAACTAAAAGAAACTAGAAGCAAAGGGTGTATCATTAAAAAAGGATTTAGTTAAATGTGAACTTAAAGTTTGAAAAAGGGGTTGAATCATTAGATAACATTCTCAATTGACAAAGATCACCAGCCATCAAAACAAGGCTTGGTTTTTAATAATACCATGATATGTTCAAAGGATAATCAAACTCAAAGATACCAGAAGAAGAAGAACCCAAAAGTTATACAATGTGCTAAAAGGATCTCGAAATAATGCAAACAAAGTCAAAAATGAAGCTAAGGATGAGCAGAGACATGACCCTATCAAGAACAGAAAGATTAGCTTGAAAGAAGGAGATGACCAATAAATATCTAATCCTCAAATGAAAGAAATCAACACTAATAAAGGAAATGAGGACTAGTTGAGACCCAAGAATGGATTCAAAAGAATTGCTCCACCAAGAAGGCTCATCACATCTAGTTATCAAATTTTCTTTTATGGGTATTCCTTTTCATCCAACAATTATGGTCATAATGCATTAAATTGTAGAGGCTATGTAAGAAATGACTATATGAAGAACAGATGCATGGGATCATACAAGATCTCAAGGAATGGTTATATGAGAATCGATCTAAGAAGTTTTAATGAGAATGATATCAAGAATTACAATTCATTCTCCTCATTGGATCATTTTGGGCAGAAATCTCCAAGATTGTAGAAATGGTACATTGAGGCCCCTAAACCAAAGTAAAGAAGAAGATGTTGCTAGAAATAAAAATCAAAGAACAAAGGTATGGAGAAGTGTATAAAGGTGGGAAAATTCCTCCTGCAACAGGGGAGATATCACCCAATCAAGGTCCAAATTAGACACCTTTTCATTTGGTGTGGCAATACTCACAAGAATATAGGTTTGGTTGTTTGTACTAATCTAACCTAAAGAATGCTAAAATATAACTTAAACTAGGGAAACTATATGACATAAAATATTAACAAGAAAATATTATATATTCTATATAAACTATTGGTGTTTAATATGGGCATGTGTTAACTTAAACTATTGATGAATCCAAAATTATCTGAATTAGAGGTAGAGCCTTCTTCTAATCAACTCCCCTTTGTATTTATCCATCCATCATTTTCAAAGAATTCAGCATCTGCTCCATGTCATGGTTCCTACAAATTGGGTATTGAATGTAGTATTAGAGAAAAAAGTTGAAATTAGAGTTTTTTTAAATGGTTCAACTTTTGGTTCTATCACTTCCAATTTGGCTTTGACATTCTCAACAACAGGCTCAGTGGCCTTTAATTTTCCCTTATGAACGATTATACCTGTGAAAGTGACAATAAAGAATCTTAAGAAAATGCATGTATTAATTTTGGAATAAAAAGAAAGCTTTAACTTTTAAATATACTTACCAATAAAACCGATAACCTTTAGCCAACAAAGTTTCTTTGAAAAAAAACTCAATTATTTTCAAACACAGGTAGTGCAACAAATTCCCTAGGTAGTGAATTTTATTAGCAACATAAAAGTTTCTATGAGTTTCTTTTGCAATAACATGCAAAATATCCCAAAATTCGATGTACAAATGATTTTCGACACCTAAAAAAATGTTAATTACCATCACGCATGAATTAGTTACCTGCCTAACTGTCATTTCAAGATAGAAATCTGGAAATTTTGGGCATCTGAGGTGTGAGGATTGTTTTATTAATTTCATCTACCAATTTGAGCTAGACGGGAGATATGTTTTGTATAAATAAATAAAAATGATTTAAAAAATGTTCTATATTAAATCTAGATGATATGGGTATTTGGGAGTCTGCGGTGGAATCAATGTTGAATCTTTTGTTTTAACCCAGATTCTAGATACAAAAAAAATTCATACAAATTAAACAAATAAAATTTAATTGGAAAGTTATTTGGGAATCTGAGACATTTGAGCGTGCGCAAAAGTGTAACATGGCTAACCTACCAGATACTTGAATATCGAGATTGAAGGAAATACGAGACTTTTTAAATCTGAGTGTGCGTGAAAGTTTCATATGGCAATGAAGTTGCATACCTAAAAATCCATATTAAAGGTTATCCGGGTTTTCGATGAATCCAAGATATTTTTTTAAGAAACTTGAAGTTTTGAGATTTTTTTCCTTTCTTTTTTTATTTCATAAAGATATAAACAAAACAAATCTTCGAGGGTTAATCAAAATGAAAAAATAAAAGTACCTATTTTATTAAAATTAAAAAATGGGGGTTGTTGCAGAACTCAAAATAAGAAGGAAGCAAGAAGAGTAGGTAGAATGTGGTCTAGATCGATGTATTAAAAACAAAGATAGAAAATGTTATGTATATAATGGATGTTCACATCATATGATAGGATATAAAAGCAAATTTCTCTCTCTAAATGAAGTCAAATGTGATCGTTTAACTCTTGGAGATAATGCATCAACTAAAATAATGAGCAAAGGAATAGTTATCCTCGATAATGAAAAATCTAAAGTTGAAGATGTATTGTTTGTCAAAGGTTTAAATCACAATATTCTAAGTCTAGGTCAAAGGACATGAGGTCGCATTCAATCCTAAACGATGTGAAATAAGAAAACCAGGCTTTGAAAAATTAGTGGTAAAAGCAACGAGAACTTCAAACAATGTATATGTCAAAAATATAGGTAAAGGAGAATATTGTTGTATGAGAGTGTTATATCTCTCATGTTATCAGTAAAATACAAGTGAGAGACTGCAACATCTCAAGACACATTGAGAAGATGGGGGATTTTGAGTGTAAGCTACAAGAGAAGGATGATGAAATGGAAAGTTTACAAGATTGACATAAGCATGATAATTCAAATATAGCAATAGTGCAGGCAATGACAAAGAATAAAATCTTGGGAATTTCAAATGATATAGTGAAGGATACAAAAGAGAAAGAGAAGCATGCAGACCCAAAATGAAGGGAGGTTAAGAAAATGAACTTTCATTTCTATGGATGAATGAAGCACTGCATTTGCATCGAGTCAAATCAATGAAGGAAACACCAATGTAAGATGACTAGGAAGCATGCATGTTGTTGCATATATTGGAGATAAGCTCATTGCAGCTATTCAATTGAAAGAATATCATTGGTAGGCATGAATTAGTAGTTGAAACGAAAATGAATGGTGAAATCCAATTGGAAAGAAAATCAAAAGAAGGAGAGTGCAATTAAGGAGAAGCATCAGTTCAAGGGGAGCCCTTTGACTTAAAATAGTTAAGTTGTAGATAAAAGGAAGCATAATCCTAGGGGGCGCAATCCCAAAAAAAACAATTAAAAGTAAGTTCAAGCATAGGGAAGTAGTCTCAAGGCTAGAGCTATAGAGGAGGAAATGTTGCATGCAGGGACAAATAGACACAACCTTGACATGGGGAGCCTAGTTTTAGACAAAGGAGAAGTGATAAATCATAAGAAGTAATCATTTTTATGTTAAGATCTTGGGGGGAGAAATTGCAACTCGAATTAAAACAACCCTTTTATATTCATAAAGTGGAAGAATATGCAAACATAAGGAGAGGTAGTAGATAGAGTGAGCAATTGCAATTATTAAGAAAATTTGTAGATAGAGGAAGATTTGTAGTCAAAAAGAGAAGTTCAAATAGAAGAAGATTTGCAAACACTAAGAAAAGTTGCAGAAAAAAGAAGAGTTGTAGATAAGGAGAATCGCATGTTCAAGGGCAGCATCCCTTTTCCATTGAGGTCAAAGGGGGAGAAGTTGCAGGCATAAGGAGAATTGCATATATGGGGAGTCCTATAATATTATTACATAATTGACTAAGGGTTTCCACCAATGACCAAAGGGGATATTGTTGGAAATGTTGATGTCAAAGGTAAGTGGAGCCTACTTGTTTCCAAGATAAAGATTGGAAAATGAATATTAGTAGAAATATTATTTTTGGACCTTTGATGCCCCATTTGGATACCCTATCATTGAATTCATTTTTACTCCAAATACCTGGCTCAAATGGTAGGACAATTTATATGGTTGGAAATATTATTCTGAGACCTTTCCAGCAATATATGGAACTCCCTCCAACTCCTTAGGAATGAGGAGATATGAAAGGTTTTGTCAGAATGACCCATCCAAAGTACAAGCAAGCCAACCCAACCATTTTTACAAGTAAACCCCATAAGTCAACATAAAAACACTATAAATAAAGGGCATATGAATTCATTTTAACATGAATCCATCAAATAAGACATTTGAGGTTGCAAGAGGTTCTAAGGAATAACTTTTGAGGTGATTCTCAAAGTCTAAAGGTGGAAGAAAAAATATGATTTATGGAGCGAACAAGCTATCTAGGAATTTTCGCTATAACTTTTATTCTAGGGTGTTTTGGAATATGAAACGTGGAGGATATAGATAATAGATCTTTATGTACATATGGTTCAAATTTTAGACCTTGATTTGCTATTATTTTGGAGATATGTTCTAATGAAGTTAGGCTTCTTCAATGCTCTTGAAAACTTCTTCAAGCAGGTCAGTTGGGCATTTTCACTATAATATTTTCTTCTGGTATGTTTCTAAATGTAAAAATTGGAGGATATAGACAAAATATATTCATGTACATGTGATTTTTATTTAAAACCTTGATTCATTGTAATTTCAGAAATATGGTCTAACGAAGTTAGGCTTGAATGCTCCAAAAATAATCTTCAAACAAGTCAACTTGGCAGTTTTGTTATAACTTTTGTTCTTGGATGTTTCAAACCATGAAACCTGAAGGATACAGAAATAAGATCGTCATGTACCAATGGTTCAAACTATACACCTTGGCTCACTATAATTTCACATATATGATTTGAGGAAGCTAGGCTTCTTCAATTCTCCTGAAATTTTCTTCAAACATACCAACTTGGTATTTTCGCTATATCTTTCTTTTTATAATGTTTCAAAAACTAAAGTTTGGAGGACACAGAGGAGATATCTCAAGATGCATGTGGTAGAAATTTTAGACCATGTTTTGCTAGAGTTTTAGATATATGATTTTAGGAATTTAATGTTATTAAATTCTCATGAAACATGCTTCAAACGTGTTAGCTTGTCATTTTTTCTATAAATTTCTCCCTGAGATGTTTCGAATTGGGAAATTTGGACGAGATAGAGAAGAGATCTCTAGGTACTTGTGGTATAAATTTTAGAACTAGATTTTCAAAATTGGACATGTGGTATGTTGTGCAAATTCATTTTTGGGAAGAAGCCAAAAGAAACAAGTTTTATGAGAAGTAGAATTAGTGAATGAAGAAGCAGTGGGTAGACTAGTGAAGGCAGAAGCAACTAATAGAGCTAGTGAAGACAAAAGTAGCAAGATGACTTGCTTAACACATAAGCAACTAACATACATTATGAAGAAGAAGGAAATTAGGTTGGTGCTTATGAATATTTGCAACAAAAGGGTTTGGTCTCTCATGTATGTTGGTGCCTACAAAGCAACAAAGGATATTGGTGTCTGTTACCGGGAATAGTGTCCACTCGGAGCTACTATTCCCACTAAGATTGGTAGCTATCTTAGAAACAAACAAGTAAAGACTACTTTCGCTTTCCTTTATGAAAAATAGATAAGAGTGGAACAAAGGCACCAACCTTAGTCTTGCACTTGGTTCCTTCTTGATTCCTCTCTTCCTGATAGATCTTTGGCCGTTCTCTTCGTCTGCCAGCTAAGAGAACCCAATGGATACAAAGCAGATAAATACTATCGAGAACGAGATATATATTCTATAACACAGGACCAGATATGTATTACCACACAATGCATATACAATCAAACATACAAGAATGGGAGGAAAACTGAATGCTTTATTATATCAAGAATAGCAAGAGGATTACAACCATATGTTCTGACCCAACATCATCCTCTAGCAAGAAAGCCCTTCTTCACCTCAAGTAAAGCTTAGATCACCCAACACTATGAAGTTTCACCATAAAACCAACAGTACTTCTCTACAAGATACAAGATTCTAGCCTCCCACCCCAGATCTCTGGGATGAGAGATCCATATATATATTTTTGCAAAGGTGTGAGTCAGCTCTGGGTTTTTTATTAGTGTCCTCTCTCTGATAGTTCTTGGTTACACTTGGAGATTTCATTGATCTCTTACTCATCCTTGAGCGAATTCTGAGAGGCAAGTGTCATATGAGAAGTTTCTAAAAGATTCCTTGATCATCCACTTAGCAAACTATCTTCGCCACTTGTCTATTCTCGTCCATTGCACCCTGTAGAAGGACTTTTCAGTATGCATCGCACCTCCCGTGTATTAGGTGAGATGCATCGCACCCTCTGCACTGGGCATTCAGTATGGTCCAGTTTTGACCAGTTCTAAGCAGTTTTCTATGGAGAACTTCTAGGTGATGGTGTAACCAGCTAACCTTGTTCCTTTAGGTAGTGAAACAACACTTTTAGGGACTTAGGAGCCCTCAGTTTGTGGACATTTTTTATTGGGGTTGCAGTGCCCAAAAATGTCTATAACAGTTGCCACCTAAAGCATGAGGTCGTTAATCTTTTGATGTCAGGTGAAATGCTTTATCATGAGGATCTGAAGTTTTTTCGAGCTGGGAGGCGACCTATAATAAGATACAACACAATACATTATCTTCATAATATTTTTCATGGTCTAGCTGAGGCGGGCATTCCCATGCTTAGCTTTATGAATTCCTTTTCATGTACATAGGACAGACGACCGTCTGTGTGGCGGACTGATGATTCGGACGGAGTCATCATCCTTTGATTTGGATGATCATCTGTTCGACAATGACGTACATTTGATGTCTTTATATTCCTGAATATATCGCAGCCCGTATGGATGAAACTAAATCTGGGGTCTTCAAAACTCGTTTAATCTTCACTCAGAGTACAAGTCGGTCCATGTGAAAAATGTTCTAGAGACGAACATGGAAAGACATCGCCTGATTACCAGCCAATGATGTAAGTTGTTAACAGGCGCGAGAGGGATCACCAATAATGACAATGATCCTCAAGGTACTACAGTACAATTTGCGTGGTGTGAAAAAGGGACTTGGCATCGAACACCACCCAAAATCTTCCAGTCGAAGGCCATTGATGTAAGGCTGTCGCCAAAAGTGAGAAACTTGCCATTGAAGAATGCAAGCTTCAAAGTACTGAAAGGGGTTGTTCCTAAGTCAACTTCTTGGATAATGAGTTGATGTCGAAGTGACCCGTCGTAGGAGGGCCTTAATGAATCCCAAATCTACGACACGGAACGGAGAAAATGATTTTGGAGGTGAAAATGATCTGATGATACAGGTTTCAGGGTGGCGGTCATGAAAGAATGGAGTGTGAATGTATTGCAGCAGATGAGACACAGGTGAATTCTCTGAGCGACTTCTCTTGAACATATTGGCGACACTGACGATGGATTGGTAGCGTTAACCCCAAAGATGGATGGGGTGACGGACC
>APFE030428177.1:4398-16630 GCA_000404065.3 Pinus taeda
ATATAACACAACCCAACATAAATAAATTAGTTACCTCTTTATTACTTCGCAAGGAAGTACATAATTTGATCTTGTTGGTACCTTCATCGTTGTTGGAGCAAAGATATTTTTGCTACAACTATCTTCTAACTAATTTTATAGGAAACCACTGCTTTAATTTGTAGGAATTTGATCTTTACTTGCAGGAATTTGAACTTGACTTGCAGGAATTTAAACGTGACTTGTAGGAATTTGAACTTTTCTTGTAGGAATTTGATTTTTACTCGCAAGAAGAATCTGAACTCATTACTTAATATTGTGGAAATCATTTTTTCAATTACAGGAATATGGAAAGAAATATTTCTCTCGCTAATACTACTATGAATTTTTTTATAACTAATATCAAAGTAAATTATCTCCATGTAGTTTTCTAACACAGATAATCAGTCATAAAAATGATCTCTCTTCCAATAAATATTGAAAGTACTTAAGCTTGAAGATTCTTATAATTAGAGGGCTTCTATAGCAAATTATTTTGATTTTGTTTTTATAGGGATTGAGAATACATGCTTTCATAAATTCCTGTATCTAGATGAATATACAAAAATGTTTGTTTTAATTTTGCATTTACAGGAAACAATATTCACATTGTTTTTTAAAGTGAAATGCTCTTTATCTGAGTAGTTGTCACTTATTACCAAACTATAATATTGACATCTTTAGGACACTATCCTGTGGAATTTTATCGAGCCCAGGACAATTAATGCTAGTCAGTATTTTCAATTTTAAAGAGTCTGAAAAACTTAAAGAAAATGCAACTACTATCTTGTGGATTTTTCTTGAGTCCAAGAGGGTTAATGCTCGCTGGTATTTTCAATTTTAGAGAGTCTAAAAACCTTAAAGAAAACTCTAAAGGGGTTGCTTTTCTATTATTTAATATATCAAATCCAGATACATGAATAAACCTAAAATTGATAGATGTCCTCATTATTTAATGAGCACAAGAAGGAATAGAGTTAGCTCATTATTTCAAGAATATAAATTCAGGATGAAAGTGGATGAGGGGTATTACCCCCTTTATGCACAATGTCCATCTCTACATGCTGAAAATTTGAAACAAAATCATCCCTAGAAACTAGTTTATGATACTACTTCATCCTATGGTTATCGATTATAAATGAAATGTTCAATTCATTAATTGTTTATATTTCTATAACACCATTATCAAATAGGTTTTGAATTTCATAGGGTCCCAACCAATTAGTCATAAACTTACTCTTGAATTATTTAAACCTTGAGTCAAACAACAGGGCCCAATATCCAACCTTGAATTCTTTCTTCTTTATGAATCTATCATGCCATTTAGCTCTCTATTGTTGTATGAGAGTGGTTTTCTATAAAGCATCTAATCGCATTTCATCTAATTCATTTAATTGTAAGACTCTTTGTTTTTTATCTTCAAACAAGTTTAATCCCAATTCAGCTGCAATTTTAAATTTTTTAACTTGAAACAATTTTTGTTGGTGATGAGAAGGTAAGGGTTTCTAAAGGGATCACTACAGCTACTCAGATTTGTCAACTGGTTGTTGTTGTCTACACCTCGTTGTCAATGGATTGAGACAAGTTATGAGTTCGCATGCGGGGGGGTGGGGGGAGATCCCCTCCTATAAAAATATAGTGGAAAGATAGTTCAAATAGAAACACGACCCAAGCCCCTTAGCCTCTCAAATGGCAGACTTGCGAGGAGAACCGGTGTTGGGTGCCCATTGGAAGAATGGTTTCAGAGGCTAGTGCCTCCCTCGAGCTTTGAAAAAGTTGCAGTTTGTTATTCCTACTAAGAAGCTTGAGAACTATAGATAGTACATGAAATCTCATGCCCTGATATGCAAGTTCATAGGTATTTGGCTTCTTAAAAGGGATTTACTCAAATGGATCTAGCTGAAATAGCAACCGAAAGGTCACATCAATCTAAAATTGGGAGCGAGAGGTTTTTTCACAGTCATCTTCGCGAATCTGGAGGACAAAGAGAGAACTTTTTAGAATGGACCTTATTTCTATGATAATGTTGGATTGTTTATGCGATTTTGGGAGGATTGTTACAATACAGATCAGGAACAATTCATGGCGACACCAGTCTAGGTTCGCCTTTTTCTTTGCCAATGGACTTCTGGGATCCTGAAATTCTTAAGGGGATCGAAAACTCCATTGGCAGATTTGTTAAGGTTGCAAATTCTACCTAAAGAGGTAGATATACCTCATACACACGAATCCGTGTCTATATCAACATTACTGAACCGCTGCCAGATTCAGTGGAGCTCAAGTACTAGGATGAAGTCTGGCAACAACCACTAGATTATGAGCACATCCCCTTTTGCTGCTGAAGATGTCATGAATGTGGAAATATCTATAAGGAATTCCCCTTGAACCAAACAAGAAAGACAAAATCGATAGTCATTAAAGAGGCTAATCCGATGCCTGAGGAGGGAGAAGGGTTTCAAGAGGTATCTTACAAGAAGCAACCATTGAAATCTACACAGTTCAATCAAACTAAACTGACCCAAAAGATCCCAAAAAATGCCAATCGTTTTGGGGTCCTCCAGGAAGAGGGGGAGAGCTTGAAGGCTACAAAGAAAGGTCTGGAAGGGGAAAATAGGGAAGTCCCAAGCACCAACCCAATGTTGAAGAGGAAAGTACAAGAAGATTCGTCAGATCAAGAGGGACCAGAAACAACACAAGATCAGTCCACCACAGAGATCGATGGAAACAAAGAAGATATGAGCACAAAAGAGAAAGTCCTCAAAATATTGCTACAGGAATGGCAGAATCTGGATGAAAGGTCCATACCAGAAGATTAAAAGAAACTTTATCAAGACACATTTCAAAGACATCAAGACAAACAGGCCCAAAAACAAGCAGAGTCTCAAAATACTCGTTTCTCTCAAACCGAGAATACCCAAGATCAAGGAGGATATGGCAAAGGATCGAAAAAGAGAGGAAGAAAGAACCTATAGGAATCCATACAAATGGTAGGCGATATGTTAGTTAACTCTAGAAGGGTGATATCGCTGTCAGTGATATTTCACCACCTAAACAAGCCTTCTCAATGATAATACTTTCTTGTAATGTATGAGGCCTCAACAGTTGAGGTAAGCATAGATATTTGAAAGAAAGGTTGAAGAAGGACAGATCCTGAATAGTCTTAAAAAATTGACGATACATGCATGAAAATGTGTTGGCTCTAAGATATTTTGATGATTAAATTAAGTATCCAAGTAAATTGCTACAATTATTAAAAACTAGCCCCAACAGTGGAACATGAAGCTACCACTTGCTTCTCCAAAGAATGATCTTCTCCCCTATGCACAACTAGAGAAGCCAAGGCCAATTCTCCAAAATTCTAACCTGCACCTTTGCTTGAGCTATGAGGGCTTATTTATAACAAATAAGAGTGACCTTTGAGCTTCTTCGTGACCCTTCACTTTATTATAACCTATGGACTTATATGACTCTTCATATTTCTCAAGTTTCTCTTAGACTTCCTTTACATTTGAATTTCTTATTCTCATAAAAGACAAATTACATTTAAAAATTGATCTGGATTGGATCATTATATTGTTTTTCATCCATCTCAATGCATTGAGAGTGGAAAAATTGGAGGAATTAGCTCACGGGACTGTTTTTACCAGCGGGACCCTTTTTGGCAAAGCAGGGTCTGAAACCTTTCGGGAGCATTTTGAAGCATCAAACAATGTTTTTTGGGGCAAAAATTTGCTAATTCATTACAACATATTTCTACACTCTTCTACACACTTAGATCTTTCCAACAGCATAAGAAGCACATCAATGAGACTCTGTATGCAAAAGTTATGCCACTCAGAAGTTGACCTTCTAGTTTTCACACCTATAGCTCGGGAGGATGCCGCGTGAGCCCCCATTATTCATGGAAAAGGGGATAAGCACGTGTTTTGATGTAAAATGATCTAGAATATTCTATATTTTAACTTTATTTAAGAGTTGATGTAATCAAATTTAACCACTACTAGGCTATCAGACTGTGTTATAATCGGGCCACTAGGAGGAAGAGGCATTCCATTCTTTCAAGAGAATTTTGTTCCATAGTTGAGCAAAGATAGCCAAGAAAGATAGGAGGTAGAGCACACAAAGAGGATCTATGCACTATAGCAGCCCATGGGCCACAAACATTACTTCTTTGTACTTGCAGCCTTATTTTTTAAACAGAGAAAGAGAGCGAAGTGATCTCACCTTCCAGCTGGGTTTTCTCCTGAGAGGGTTTCCTAGAGAATGTCTTGTATCTTATGTGTGTGTATGAGAAATTGTTTTGTCATTATCTACTTTTCTACATAATTTCCATTGGCATGCATGCACTAATTACTATTAAATTTATAGATTTAGGGTTTAAATAAAATTGTAATAGTGTAGACATTCATAATTTTAATATATTATTATCAGCTCTGTTATGACGAATTGTCGAGTGGAATATCCACGACAATTTAAGGATAAAAAATGGTGGCTATATAAGACAAAATTAAAATAAGACAAAAAAATCCTCATGTAGGAGGAAAAGACAAATCAATAGCTTGAGAGTGGAGTTCATTTGTAATGTAACAGTGCCACACTTTGAACTTTGTTGCAATATCTTTGACTCTTTATGGTAGATCTGCATTATATCGCATTTTCACCTCTGATGCATCTGATAGTATGGCTTTGGAGTTTGTTTGTATACTACTCCAAAGCATGGATAACTTCATATGAAATTTGGTTGGCTCAGTCACATACTGTAGATTGGTACATTTGGTCACCTCCAAGATTTGTTGATTGGTTGCTTGTCTGACTTGTTTAATAAGCTCTTTAAAATCCTACATGATGACATCTTTATTCCTTATTTCTCCCAGTGGGCCCATAGAAGGTATTTTATGATTTCGTGCCACTGACTCTAAACTATTATGCAGTCGCACATAGGCAGCCATGGTGTTGGTCACTTGCTCACCAAGCTGGTTATAACCCTAAGTGTAGCCTCATGTCTACTCTATCCAACTTGGCTGCCAATTTATCCTCCTTGACTAGTTGTTCAAGAATATTCATATACTTGGTGCGCCAATCATGCATTTGATCCACAGTTATGCATGTAACCTTCAAAACCTTAAGTATTTCTGGAGATCTTTTTCCGGATTTCAACCAGGGGCGCCATCACTTCATGTAAGAGGATCATCTCATTGTAAAATTGCTTCATAGTATCTTCCGTTGGTTTTAGTTCTTCAAGTATGGAAGACCGTAGTTCTGTCATGCTGGTAATGGTAGAAGACAACGTCTGATTCTCAACAACAAGATGATCAACCTGTTGTTTTACAGCAGTCAGTTCCTTTTAGAATTATTCATTCTAACCTAAAAGATATTTTGTATTATCCTACATTGTTGTCACAAAGGCCACATTTGCTGCAACAAATGCTCATGTATTCTTCCTAGTGTTAGATTGTATAACCCTTCATGTGTCTATGGTAATAGGATGAACAAGGTCATCATGGTAGTACCTTTGCCTCTCCTCTAATATCCTCTTCTTTATTTGGTTAAAGTTAAAGTTTGATATATCCATGAACCTGTCATCAGGTGGAGGAGAAATTCCCGTCTCTTGAATGGGAGATTTCCACTAGTGAGAGGAGGTATTGACTGAATATTTGGCTCATCTCCAATTTTTTCAATATGTTCCTCCTCTTCTAGCTCTACCTATATGTCACGGGCCATTAGTTCTTCATCCATTCTATGTGAAGCTTCTTCTTCCTATTCATTCTTCATCTCCTCTTCCTCCAACCACTTTTGTTATTCCTCTTCCGTTGATATTTGCTTCTTTAAGGTTTCTTCTTGTTGTTTCTTCTTCAGCTCTTCTTCTTTTCTCTTCTTTAACTCTTATTTCCTCTTAGGAAAGTCATCATGCTTCTTCTTCTTTTGTTCCTCCTTTTCTTTTGTGCTCTTCCTCTCATTGCTTCTCTTCTTCTTGCCTTCTCCTTTCTTCCTCCATTTTCTCTCTTTGTTGCTCCACCTCTATTGCACCTTTGCAAAGAGGATCTGCCTTAAAATTTATGCTTCTCACTGCTACTGGATCATGCTTTGGCCTCTTCTTCAATGATGTGGTATTAGCTCAGGCAATCACTTCTTGTTGAGTCTCCTCCATCTTTGTATCAGGTACATGTGTAAGATGAGAAGGGCATGCCTCATCACTTGGTCGATTCTATCTTAATGCATTTAACTATTTATTTATCTTCTCATCTTCTAGAAGTGTCATTGATACATATGCCCATGCATAACACATCTTAGTACAATTTTGTAACCACCCCTCCCAAATTTACACATTTTAACTGGCCTGTTGGGGTAAACATGAGTTGATGGTTACTGTGACATGAACCAACCTCCTAAGTAGAGTTAAGGAAGTGGACTCGACAAACTGAAACTTTATTGACCTTCCTCAAGAGTTATAGGACACCCAAGAGCTAAACAACAACTTAAAGTTCCAAACACCTGAGTTGGATTGCCTTTTTAGTGACTTGGGCCCACAAACGCATACATGACAAGGCCTTCATGCAATTATAGGCCTCCAACTACATGCATTAGCCTGTAAGGGTGCGTTTATAGCCCAAAACTTACAGTTCAGAGGGTGCGGTCCTAGATTCTGAGCCCCCTTTTTAGGCTAGCCTTCAGACCACTGCCCAGAACTCAATGAGACTTTCCAGAATGATAAAAAACATCAGGAAAAAGCCATTCATACAAAAGGTAATGAAGGACTTGACCTAACCAGGCCTAACAATGACAGTCATTTCATCAAACATATAGTGAACAACATGTCATGAATGCATATATGAACATAGGGGTCTAAAACTTATCTGAGAATCACCAAGAAGGTCTAATGCCCTCTCATAATAGTTGAAATAACATTTGTTAGATCATGCATTCATTAACGATTCATCAACTAATCAAAACTTATCAAGATCTACCTATTATCGAACCATACTTATAAGAAACATATAACCAGAATAATAACCATGATAGAACAACCATCAAAGCCACATAATAACAAGTACAAGTACTCATAAAATTCAATAGTAAAAGAGATCTTATTAGCATATGCAAAAGCCAACCAAGTTAGGGACTTCCACATACCAAACAATCATAGATTTAGATGAAACAAATATTTCTTTCAGCCAATCACCCTTGTGCCATATTCCAAGCATGAATGTGGGACTCAAGGCATAAAAAACTAGGGCTTCCCGGATATTAAACCACCTCCACCCTCATGCTCTTGTGATCTCGGCAAAACTGGTCAAGAGATCACATAAGAAAACTAAAATATAAATAATCAGGGATTCCCAAAGATTAAACCACCTCCACCCTCAGGCTACCGTGATCCCCCAAAAACAAGTAAAGAGATCACAATGCCCAAAGTTTCTTCACCAATACCTTGAGAAACTTTCCTGTCTCCACCCACCTATCGAGGGCTTCCCGCATATTAAACCACCTCCAACCCCAACCATTGGGAATTTTACTAAGACCACCTCACCCAGTTCTGAAACCTTTCGGCAATCCAAAACTTAACCACACAAAAGAAACCCATCGCATCATGGCTATCCAAAAATGGAAAGGCAAGGATGAAACCACTGTTACACCCAGCAAAACCCATGCCAATGAAAACAAGAGAAGCAAATACACAAATGCATGTATCATGCATTCACAAACCAGCTAGGAAATCACACATGCAACCTGTTACCTGCAAGTCTTCCTGTTGAAGTTCTTGATCTAACCTTCCTTGTTTGTCCTTTTCTTTCCTTGTAGTTCTTGTGCCTTCCTTTGCGTGCTTTCTCCAATGCTAGAGTGCTCCAAGAATTCTCTAAGTGTGCAATAGTATGAGAGAACAGAGAGAGCTCAACAACTGAACTGACAAAAGGTTGTGAACTAATCCTCAGAAGCCTTTTTATATGTGAGGCATTTATTTTCTTCAATTTCCTCTATTTTTCCTTCAATTTTCCTCTCATGCAAATTTGTGACCTTTCATCTCCCTTTTCTCCTATTTTCCTTTATTTCATAAATAAAATGCCAATTAATGCCTCTTTGCCTTTTTCAATACCTTTTCCAATTTCCTTAGCCATAAATAAATTGAAAGTGACACCCACGAAGATGTTTTTTCCAACATTCAATTATATGTAAATTGTCGTGGATATTCCACTGGAAAGATTGTCACAATAGATCTGATAATATTATATTTAAAATATGAGATTCTACACTATTACAGTATTATTTAATTTTAGACTTGTATATTTTACTGTAATTTGTGCATGCATGTACAAGTAAATCAAACAGAAAATTAGAGAACGAAAAAATAAGCTCACACACACATAAGACACAAGGTATGCTCTTTGGGATAAAACCCAGCTGGAAGGTGAGGCCACTTCGCTCTCTTTCTCTGTCTGAAAATATCGCTGCAGATAAAAAGAAGTAATGTTTGTGGCCCATGGGCCGCTACAATGCATAAATCCTCTTTGTGTTCTCTGTTAGCGTCGGTCTATTTATCCCTCTGTCAGAGATCAAACCTCTTTTTGCAGTTCATGTTTAGGTGTCCCATCAAGTTTCGATCAGTTGCATTTCGTTAGGCATGCCATAACTCTGACGGAATGGTTTGTGTCACTCATTCCCCTTGTGCTTGGCACTGCTGGTTAAGGTTTATTCATAAAAACAAAGCTTCAAAGGTCATTTACAGTTATGTTTCAAATTTTTAGGTCTTAGGTCTAGGGTTGAGTCAATTTTTCTTTGCAAAGTCTAAGAAGACCAGCGGGCCAGAGGGATCTCTTCGATAGATGGTCACCTCAATAATTTTCATCATTATACAGATAAATTAGGACTTCTCTTCAAAACTCTGTTTTGAAGATAAGTCGTCATCTCATTTTTGTAAAAAAAATTCAAAAATTTCAGTTCTTGAATCGTCCAAGCACAGCCTTGGTCTCCTTTGCCAGATCATATCACAGCTATCCCTGCAAAAAATTGTCAAAGAAAATCATTGTTTCAACCAAATTTAAGGAGGAAACCAAAAGGTCAGAAGTCTATTAATCCTGAAAAAGTTTCAACGAAAAAACATTACAAAATGGGTCATGGACCAAGCAAAAATCAAAAAAGAGTCTTTATAAGATATTTCACTACATTGTCAACTCATTTTGCATGCCAAGAGTGAAGAACATCATTTCAAAGCAAATTTGTGAATTTGTGAGGAAGTTGGAGCAGTTTCTTGGCGCGCTACGCACTAGACTAGGCGCGCGGCGCATCAAGCTCAAAAACGCAGTGTAAAAATACACGCGCGCAGCGCACTGGGTATTCAGCCCGAAATTTGTTTGGAAAAGCACCAAATCGCCTCCTCTCCGCACAAATTTGCAGGTAGGCTCACATCCACCACTTGTGCTTGATTTTTCAAAGGTTAATGTAATGGGTTCATCATATGTTGCCTTAGAAATCCAAGTGGAAAGCCCTCCTTTGTCAATGAAATTGCTCTAGGGTTTGAATGCAAAAAAAATTGTTGTAGGGTTTCAAAAACAGAGTGTAACCAAGGTTATCATTTTTCCCCATTTCCCTTTGTTTCCCATTCCCAAATTCACCATTATTTTTCCCCAATAATTCCCTCATAAATCTTACACTATAATCCCTCAAATCCCAGTCCCTCACCTCTACTACAAAACATATTATCCCTACCTAACATCCCAAAACCCTAAAATCCAAGATTTTCATTTCCCTTCCCTTCCCTAATTCCCTTGTTTTTTATTTCCAAAATCCCTAATTCCCTAATGTTTTCCCTTTCATAATATTCCCTTGTGCATTTGTGTCCCCTTGGTCACAGCATTTTTAGAGCAAAAGAACAGTTTACAGTCAATTGTGCACACAGTTATACATCAGCGTATATATTCCAGCTATCTTGTTTTCAAAGACATGTCAGAGACCGAGTCAGTCTATGAGCAGGAGTATGACAGTGATTCTACACCGGAGGTAAATGTGCCAAATGTGCCACGGAGGTATCACAAAGGTGGCAAAAGTGGTTAGCATGTCAGGGAGGAGCCTACTTCTTTGGCTCAATTGCAAGCTTGCCCACTTGCAATGGATTGTTTTTGGCACCAATCATGTTTCCAATACTGCGAGATGATCTCACAAACTTAGCATCATCGGGAACTAGTCCATTTATTTGTTCTACATTTACAGGATGGTCATGTAAACCTTGCCAGAGTGAATTTCACCTTGTCACCCGAGACTATTGCTCAGGCCACCGAGATACCAAATTTAGGGGAGGAATGGAGTAAATGCCAGCTGTTCGACAGATTCTACTATGAGCCATATATCAAACCTGGGTATATGAGACACTTGAACGCAGTTTTTCCTTTCAGATTCCTGAGGGATGAGTTTGCACCATTGATGAAACTCATGATTCGATATTTCAGTTGCGAGGGAAAATTCTCGCGTCTCTATGCGTACCATGTCCATTTGTTGATGCATTTCACGAGGGTACGTATGATGAACATTCCGTTTTTCATGTTTCGCAACATAGAGAGGATGGTGCCTTTAGTACAAAGGAAGAGCCCAACACATCAACATAAGAGCATATATCATTATGCATTGATCAAAATCATAGTGATGCATCAGTTGGCATAGCAGGGCATTACTTGGGAGGATTTCATCTCCCATGACTACTTCTCAGTGCTACAGCAGCCTCTTGAGATAGTTCATGATGAGGGAGCGCCTTCACACCAGCTAGACATTCCTGAGACTGAGCATATAAGTGCTTCTCCATATGTGACATACCAGCGAGGCCACAGGGCCTTATTTGCATCTACACGACGAGTACTATCTCCACCTGGGGTGGAAGGGGTCTCGACTTCTTCTTCAGCACAGGTACAGATCCAGGATAGGGGTAAGAGGCCCATGTTTGATGAGGGTCCTTCAAGAGGTCAGGACACGGATATCATTGATGTTGATGCTAGCTCTCCTAGCTCGGAGCTAAAGGAGATCATCCGAGAGCAAAGGGTTGAGAATGAGTCACTCCAAAAGAAATTGCAGATGGCTAAGTGGGTGATCAACTACTTGGAGCAGTGCAACAAACAACTGGAAGATGAACATACACTTTATGAGCTGCGGCAAATCCGGGAAGACCGAGAATTGGCTCGAAAGAGACTCGGTGATTTGACACCGATTGATCGAGAGTCTATGCTCATATGGGTGAACACTCATTTGGAGAAGTTGTTGGCGAAGGCAAACAGAGACAAGGACATGCTTCTTCATATGAAAACTCACTATTGGGCTCGCATGCATGTTTGTAAAGCGAAAATGAAGATCCTAAAGAGGCGTTTGAGCAAAGCGCTAAAACAGCGGCAAAAGCCCGATCCACTCCAAATTTTGGCCGAGGCTTCATTTGCAGGGCACAACACATGATAGAGGTTCTTCACTCCAAATTTGAGCAAATTCGGAGAAATTTTTGTCATTTTGAAATTTTTGGCTTGCAAAACAGGTTTTTTGGCTCAACGCGTAGCGCGCCGCACGCGACCCATAAGATTGGGAGGTCCAAATCACAAATGTCTTGTAGTTTTGGATTTGTCATGATGAATTATACATGCTCATCTATTGCCAAAGCATTTCATCAAGTTCTGGGTGACCAAAAGGCTCAAAAACACCATGAAAATCACCTTTCTGCCACCTTTTGCACCAGCAGGAAGTACTTCCGGGAGAATGCACTTTTGGAGGTGCAAATGGACACCAAATTGGAAACTTCCACTTGGGTTGGAAAGTAGACATCCAGGGCTTTCCAACAAGCCAACCTGAGCTCAATTTGGATGCTGGGAAGTGCCCCAAAAATAGGTGGAAAGGCGCACAGCGCATAGGGCTCAAGCGTGTGGCGCACAAGGGTTTTTGGTACAATTTTCATCCTCAGCTCAGGAAATGAAGCCGGTTTGACCAGTTTTGACTTGTGATGTGATTTTTCACTCCTCTTGATGTAATTAATGAAACATTATGTTATTATGACACTTATTTACTTATCCTAGAAGATTCATTCACTAAAAGGTGAAAATTTAATGATTGAATTGGTTTCCTAGCTTATAGAGGCAAGTTGTTTTGACTGCCTAGATTGTAGTGCTTTGTTTAGAATTGGTTGAAACAGCTCCTAGGATGATGAGCTCAACCCATAGAGGCAAGGGAATGTGTTGGCTTGCCTATATTATGT